>ML660778.1:9456361-9581651 GCA_007570785.1 Antilocapra americana | reverse complement strand
TTTTGAGAACCCAGTCTTTACTCTAGATTTTTAATCTTTGCTCATTAGTACCTGGTATCAACTTTGTACCTTTCAAGATCCAAGCACCAGTACCCACTGCTACCTGGGAATGAGATCATTGGCTTGACTGCTTTCTCCCCATTCTTATCTCTTGCTAGTAACAGTGAGGAAACCTAGACTCACCCACCAGAAAACCACACAAGCCTTTCCACCCAGGAAACTTCGACAAACCACGCATCCAACCCCTCCCATAGAGAGGAATCCCCACAATAAAGGGACAACACAGCAAGATAAACAAGATGAAAAGGCAGAGAAATACCCAGCAAGTAAAGGAACAGGATAAATACCCCCTAGACCAAACAAAAGACGAAGAGATAGGAAGTCTACCTGACAAAGAATTCCGAATAATGATAGTGAAAATGATCCAAAACCTGGAAAATAAGTTGGAGTTACAGCTCAATAACCTGCAGGCAAGGATTGAGAAGATGCAGGTAAGCTTTAACAAAGATTTAGAAGAAATGAAAAAGAGACAAAATACAATGAATAATGCAATAAATGAGATCAAAAACACTCTGGAGGGAACCAACAGTAGAATAACAGAGATAGAAGACAGAATAAGTGAGGTAGAAGACAGAATGACAGAAATAAATGAAACAGAAAGGAAAAATGAAAAAAGAATTAAAAGAAATGAAGACAACCTTAGAGACCTCTGGGACAATATTAAACGCACCAATATTCGAATCATAGGAGTCCCAGAAGAAGAAGACAAAAAGAAAGACCATCAGAAAATTCTTGAAGAGATAATTGTAGAAAACTTCCCTAAATTGGGGAAGCAAATAGCCACTCAGGTCCAAGAAACACAGAGAATCCCAAATAGAATGAACCCCAAGCGGGACACCCCAAGACACATATTAATCAAATTGGCAAATATCAAATACAAAGACCAAATATTAAAAGCAGCAAGGGAGAAGCAAAAGATAACTCACAAGGGGAATCCCATAAGGATAACAGCTGATCTCTCAACAGAAACGCTTCAGGCCAGAAGGGAATGGCAAAACATACTTAAAGTCATGGAAGAAAACAATCTACAACCCCGACTACTCTACCCAGCAAGGATCTCATTCAAATTTGAAGGAGAATTCAAAATTTTCTCAGACAAGCAGAAACTGAGAGAATTCAGTAATACCAAACCAGCCCTCCAACGAATGCTAAAGGATCTTTCCTAGATAGGAAACACCGATGGGATAGATAATCTGGAGCCCAAAACAATAAAATAAATGGCAGCGGGATCATACTTATCAATAATTACCTTAAATGTAAACGGGCTGAATGCCCCAACCAAAAGGCAAAGATTGGCCGATTGGATACAGAAACAAGACCCCTATATATGTTGTCTACAAGAGACCCACCTCAAACCTAGGGACACATATAGACTGAAAGTTAAAGGCTGGAAAAAGATATTCCATGCAAATAAAGACCAAAAGAAAGCAGGAGTGGCAATACTCATATCTGATAAAGTAGACTTTAAAATAAAGGCAGTGAAAAGAGATAAAGATGGACATTACATAATGATCAAAGGATCAATCGAGGAAGAAGAAATAACAATTATAAATATTTATGCACCTAACATAGGAGCTCCACAATATGTAAGGCAAATGCTAACAAATATGAAAGGGGAAATCAACAACAACACAATAATAGCAGGAGACTTTAATACACCACTCACACCAATGGATAGATCAACTAGACAGAAAAGTAACAAGGAAATTCAAACTTTAAATGAAACAATAGACCAACTAGACCTAATTGATATCTATAGGTCATTCCACCCCAAAACAAGGAATTTCACCTTTTTCTCAAGTGCACACGGGACCTTCTCCAGGATAGATCACATCCTGGGCCATAAATCTAACCTTGATAAATTCAAAAATATTGAAATCATCCCAAGCATCTTTTCTGACCACAATGCAGTGAGATTAGATATCAACTACAGGAGAAAACCTCTCAAAACTTCCAACATATGGAGGCTCAACAACACACTGCTGAATAACCAACAAATCGCAGAAGAAATTAAAAATGAAATTCAGTTATGCATGGAAACGAATGAAAATGAAAACACAACAGCTCAAAACCTATGGGACACTGTGAAAGCAATGCTAAGGGGAAAGTTCATAGCAATACAAGCTCACCTCAGGAAACAAGAAAAAAATCAAATAAATGACCTTACTTTACACCTAAAGCAACTAGAAAGGGAAGAGATGCAGAAGCCCAGGTCTAGTAGAAGGAAAGAAATCTTAAAGATCAGGGCAGAAATAAATGCAAAGGAATCAAAAGTGACCATAGCAAAAATCAACCAAGCCAAAAGCTGGTTCTTTGAGAAGATAAATAAAATTGACAAACCGTTAGCCAGACTCATCAAGAAACAAAGGGAGAAGAACCAAATCAACAGAATTAGAAATGAAAACGGAGAGATCACAACAGAAAACACAGAAATACAAAGGATCATAAGAGACTATTATCAGCAACTATATGCAAATAAACTGGACAATTTGGATGAAATGGACAAATTCCTAGAAAAGTACAACTTTCCAAGACTAAACCAGGAAGAGATAGATAATATTAATAGACCCATCACAAGCATGGAAATTGAAACCGTAATCAGAAATCTTCCAAAAAACAAAAGCCCAGGACCAGATGGCTTCACAGCTGAATTCTACCAAAAATTTAGAGAAGAGCTAACACCTATTCTACTCAAACTCTTCCAGAAAATTGCAGACGAAGGTAAACTTCCAAACTCATTCTATGAGGCCTCCATCACCCTAATTCCAAAACCTGGCAAAGATGCCACAAAAAAAGAAAACTACAGGCCAATATCACTGATGAACTTAGACGCAAAAATCCTCAACAAAATTCTAGCAAATAGAATCCAACAACACATCAAAAAGATCATACATCATGATCAAGTAGGCTTTATCCCAGGGATGCAAGGATTCTTCAATATTCGTAAATCGATCAATGTAATACACCACATTAACAAATTAAAAAATAAAAATCACATGATTATCTCAATAGATGCAGAGAAAGCCTTTGACAAAATTCAACATCCATTTATGATAAAAACCCTCCAAAAAGCAGGAATAGAAGGAACATACCTCAACATAATAAAAGCTATATATGACAAACCCACAGCAAACATTATCCTCAATGGTGAAAAACTGGAAGCATTCCCCCTGAAATCAGGGACAAGACAAGGGTGCCCACTCTCACCACTACTATTCAACATAGTTTTGGAAGTTTTGGCCACAGCAATCAGAGCAGATAAAGAAATCAAAGGAATACAGATTGGAAAAGAAGAAGTAAAACTCTCTCTGTTTGCTGATGACATGATCCTCTATATTGAAAACCCTAAAGACTCTACGAGAAAATTACTAGAGCTAATCAGTGAATATAGCAAAGTTTCAGGATACAAAATCAACACACAGAAATCCCTGGCATTCCTATACACTAACAGTGAGAAATCAGAAAGAGAAATTAAGGAAACAATCCCATTCACCATCAAAACAAAAAGAATAAAATACTTAGGAGTATTTCTACCTAAAGAATCAAAAGACTTGTATATAGAAAACTATAGAACATTGATGAAAGAAATCAAGGAGGACACAAACAGATGGAGAAATGTACCGTGCTCATGGATTGGAAGAATCAATATAGTGAAAATGAGTATACTACCTAAAGCAATCTATAGATTCAATGCAATTCCTATCAAGCTACCAGAGGTCTTCTTCAAAGAATTAGAACAAATAATTTCTCAATTTGTATGGAAATACAAAAAACCTCGTATAGCCAAAGCAATCTTGAGAAAGAAGAATGGAACTGGCGGAATCAACCTACCTGACTTTAGGCTATACTACAAATCCACAGTCATTAAGACAGTATGGTACTGGCACAAAGAGAGAAACATAGATCAATGGAACAGAATAGAAAGCCCAGAGATAAATCCACGCATCTATGGACACCTTATCTTTGACAAAGGAGGCAAGAATATACAATGGAGAAAAGACAACCTCTTTAACAAGTGGTGCTGGGAAAACTGGACAGCCACTTGTAAAAGAATGAAACTAGATCACTTTCTAACACCATACACAAAGATAAACTCAAAATGGATCAAAGATCTAAGCATAAGACCAGAAACTATAAAACTCCTAGAGGATAACATAGGCAAAACACTCTCTGCCATAACCCAAAGCGGGATACTCCATGACCCACCTCCCAGAATATTGGAAATAAAAACACGAATAAACAAATGGGACCTAATTAAAATTAAAAGCTTTTGCACAACAAAGGAAACTATAAGCAAGGTGAAAAGACAGCCTTCAGAATGGGAGAAAATAATAGCCAATGAAACAACAAACAATTAATCTCAAAAATTTACAAACAACTCCTGCAGCTCCATTCTAGAAAAATAAACAACCCAATTAAAAGGTGGGCCAAAGAACTTAACAGACATTTCTCCAAGGAAGATATAAAAATGGCTAACAAACACATGAAAAGATGCTCAACATCACTCATTATCAGAGAAATGCAAATCAAAACTACAATGAGGTACCACTTTACACCAGTCAGAATGGCTGCCATCCAAAAGTCTACAAGCAATAAATGCTGGAGAGGATGTGGAGAAAAGGGAACCCTCTTACACTGTTGGTGGGAATGCAAACTAGTACAGCCACTATGGAAAACAGTGTGGAGGTTCCTTAAAAAGCTGCAAATAGACCTGCCATATGACCCGGCAATCCCACTGCTGGGCATATACACCGAGGAAACCAGAATTGAAAGAGCCACGTGCACCCCAATGTTCATCGCTGCATTGTTTACAATAGCCAGGACATGGAAGCAACCTAGATGCCCATCAACTGACGAATGGATAAGAAAGCTGTGGTATATATACACAATGGAATATTACTCAGCATTAAAAAAAAATTCATTTGAAGCAATTCTACTCAGATGGACGAAACTGGAGCCCATTATCCAGAGTGAAGTAAGCCAGAAGCAAAAACAACAATACAGTATATTAACACACATATATGGAATTTAGAAAGACAGTAATGAGAACCCAACATGGGAGACAACAAAAGGAACGCAGATGTATAGAATAGACTTGCGGACTTTGTGGATGAGGGTAAGGGTGGGATGAGATGGGAGAAGGGCATTGAAGCATGTTAATTGTCATGTGTCTAATCAATCGCCAGCCCAGGATTGATGCTCGGGACTGGTGCAGCGAGATTTCCCTGGGGGGAGGGAGGAGGGAGGGGGGACCCGGAGGGGAAGCATATGTAAACCCATGGTGATATCATGACAATGTATGGCAAAAACAATAATAAAAAAATAAATAAATAAATAAATAAAAATAAATAAAAGAACTAATAAATGTTGTCTGAACTGAATTTGATCAAGTTACATCACATTTTATTAACTGGACAGGACAAAACCATCTGCCACAGCTGACAGTTATAAAATGACTCCCATGAGCCAGACTTCTAACAAATCAAGAGTCTGATCACTAGTGTGCCCATAAGTTTGATGATGTTCTTTGAAGAGCCCCATCCCTCCCTCAGAGGTTTCTTTCAGCTCTTCTTTCCCTCCTAAATGAATCCTTTGAACAAGTTCTATTCTCACCTATCTCAAAACACACATACACACTATTCTCACCTATTTCAAAACACACACACACACACACGAATCCTTTAAACAGGTTCTATTCTCACCTGTCTCAAATACACACTATTCTCACCTATCTCAAGAGACACACATACCCTCATTCTCCACATGAGAGCATACACACACACACACACCCATCCTCCACATGAGAGCATCCTCTGCTCTTGTCACTCAGAAATTACCTGTCAGCTTCAAACCTTCTTCCCTTCACCTTTAGAAGACCAGGATTGTCCCCTCATCTGGACAAACTTACTTGCCCAACTCATCCCCCCACCCCCACCCCCACCGACTCCACCCAGAGACAGCCTAGAGGTCTCAATTTCAAAGTCCCTTCCCCCAGGGAGGTCTCCCTGACCACCCACACCCCTCCCAGACCAGCTTAGGGCCTGCTCTCTCCCTCCTTTCTCTACTACCATCAGCCATATCCAGGAATGAGCATATGAGGACATGTGACTGTTCAAAAAGATAAGCTTAGCAAGATTCCTCTCTCTAAACCTGGAAATTAGAAACCAGATACCCAGTCATTACAGACCAAGAAAAAAATGTTACTGTTTTGAGGCAGCCAGGCAGCAGAGAGAGGACTCAACACATATGAACGGAGAAAAAGACTTCTCCAAAGAAAACAAATAAGGCCGCTGAGAGAGCTACAGAAGGTGGGAGCTGCTTTAGATCCCAATTTCTTGCTGATTCTCAGTCAATCCAATAAACTACCTTTTCCCTGCGGTAAAAGAGTAAATCTCTGTTCCATGCCTTCTAAACAACCCTGACCAACACAGTAACAGAGGAACTGACAAAGAACTTGAGCAAAAGCAGGGAAGAGGGGGATGGACACTCACATGATCCCAGGAAAAGCTTCCCCCAGTAGTGTGTGCTGCCCAGAATCAGAACCCTAGAGACAGACAGTCAGGGAACCACCAAAACAGCCTATGAGAGAAGGGACAGGCGGTAGGGATGGAGAAGAAATGAGAGGCAGGAACTTGAACAGGATAAAATCCCCCATACTGGACCCTTCGACATACCAAAATATCTAGAAGAAAGATTCTGGATGTAGGAGTTTTAAAAATTATGTGACTGGAAATGAAAGACTAGGTCAAAGATGACTAGATAGCAAACACTGGTGATGGGAAGATGGTGGTCCCATTAACAAAAAATAGAGCAAAGTCAGGAGAAAGTTTCAGGATCTTCCTCTGCTTGGTTACTGTTCTCTCCTTCCCCACCACCCTTGCTAGGTGAACAAGACCAGGCTGAATGTGAGGTGCTCCAAAAAACCTCAGTTGGAGAATCCACCCACGATTAGCAAAAACAAATCTGGAAATCATTCAGAGTGTAAAACAAAGGTTCTAAAACTTGTATGCAAAGTTGCTGGGGAAGCTTGTCAATACACAGATTCCCTGGACTTTTCCCCCAGTAGATCCGGGGCCCATAAATTGACATTTTAACAAGCACCGCAAAATGATTCTGATGAAGGTTTCCATGCTGGTAAAACTAGAGAACAAAGAACACAACCTTGCCGCCGCATTTCTCAGCCTTGGCTCTGCATCAGGTCTCCTCAGGCGCTTTAAAAAAAATTTAGACGTCTCACCCTCAGTGTTGTCCAAGTTGAGGCAGTGACAAAACGCATTAGAATTACCCGCGGAAGGTGAAGGTAGGGGGTGGGAATCCGGAGCCACACCCCAGGTCTGCTGAATGGGAATTCTCAGGGTAAGGCTGAGAAAGCCACGAAAGCCACATTTTTAACCGGTGCCCCTAGCGGCTACCAAAGACGGCTCCATAGTTATTAATAAAAGAGGTTTAAATAATAATAGGTTTAAACCTTTCTGTATGTCAAAACAATCTGAAAGCTAGCCGAACGTCAGTGGCTGACAAAGAAGTCGCTTCGCTATAAAGAAATGATAGAAGCATCCTAATCAATGGCTCGCTGATACTCAGCTGAAATAACGGCCTGCAGTGGACAATGGAGTAATGGAGCCCGGTGAGAAAACAAAAAAAAGAGAAAACCCAACCCCCACGCCCTTGGAAAACCCAGGCAAAGGAACCTGGGACGCCTGCCTTCGCGCGACCGGCCAAGGTGGTCCTCGAGGTGGTGATGGATGTGCCTGCGGCTGCCCCGAGAAAAACAAACGAACCAAAATAATGAAAAACCCACCTGTGTCACACATCCCCCCATCGCAGCCCCAGGAGAGGCTGACCACCTGGGACAGCAAGTCCGAGAGCATCCCGGCGCCCCCGGCAGGCGCGGACCCGCCCCGAGGCCGGACCCCGCGCCCCCGCCCGCCCCCTACCTTCCCCGACCGAGACGCGAGCCCTGCGTCGCCCCCTCTTCACCCGCCCACGCTCCCTTCCCCACACCGGGCTTCACCCTTCCTCAGCAGGCCTTCGCTCCCTCCCCGCCCCGCCGCCGCCGTCCCTCCTCGCTCGGCAACATCCGCCTACAAACCGGGGCTCCTTTCCTACCGGCCTCGCCCCCCTTACTACACACACACACACACACACAGACACACACACACACACACACAGACACACACACAGACACACACACACACAGACACACACACACACAGACACACACACACACACACACCGCCCCTCCCCGCGGACCACCACACTGACCGTCTCACAACCTGGCCCCAGAACGGCGCCCACCGCTTGGGCGGAAAGGAGCCGCTGTGCCGCAGGTGCTGTCAGAAAACTAGAAAGGGGGTGACGGCGGCCTTCGGCGCGCTCCCCTCACCACACCCGGCGGCCATTTTCAAGCCCTCGCCGCGACCTGCCGGATCACGTGACTCTGGGCTGCGGGGCGGGGTGGCCGGTGGCCACGCCCCCTGCCGGCCGACCCGTGGGGCCGAAGGCGGCGGGGGTTTGCGGGCGCCGGCGGGCAGGCGCCGGGGAGGAAAGCCGCCCCCTGCATCTTCTCTCCAACCTCCAAATAGATGTACTTTGGCAGGCGCCCCAGACAGTATATAACTCATCGTCACTGTCACTCTTCATATTCTGGCGAGTTTATTATCCCTGCTCACCATTATCATCAAAGCTTATGCAGGGAAATAAACCGCAGTCTTGAACTTCGAAGGACGCTGCAAAACACATCGCCGGTGGAGGCCGGCTGAAATCCCTCCCGAACCCAGAGCCCCTGCGGGGTCTGTAATCCTGGCGCCCAGAGCCACCGCTTGCCCGCTTTCTCATTTCCCCACTCCGCAACACCGCAGCCCAGCCTCACTCCGGCCTGCGCACGAGGGACCTCCGACCTGCCTGCGGCCAAACGAGATTGACAGCTTTTCCACTCACAGTTCCCTGGATCACTTCCTCCTGGAATGTTCCCTTCCCTGGGCTTCTGTGACTCTGATTCTCCTAATTTGTCTCCTATTTCTCTAGCTGCTCCATCTAGCAGTTGTGAGAGGTTCTAGCACCTCTCGCCTCCCTCAAATTGGTTGATTGTTTCCAGGGTTTAAAGCTCAGCGCTGGAATCGGCAGCCTCCGACCTGGTGGGATTCTCTGGTGTGATAGTGTGATCACACCTGGTGTGACCTTGGTGTACTGACGCTGGCAGGGGACCTGCCTCCTGTCTCCCTCCACGACGACAGGAATTGGGAAGATACACACCCACTCCTCTGCCCCTCCCTGATGTCACCCAGTCAGCCCACCGCCTGACTGTAGCCACTTTCATCACCCTGATCTGCTTAAAGGCTTCAGAAGCTCCCCAGCAGGACTATATCAAAAGCCCCCGATTACCCTCCCCTGCCTCTGCTGGCACCCCACTGTTTCCCCAGGAGATTGGGGATCATATCACTTGGATTAAACTTCTCAGCAGCCCTCAGTTTTCCATAGAACAAATTCCCAAATGGAACTTAACACACGAGGCTCCCCTGGAGCTGGCCCCTGCCAGACTTCTTGCCATCCTACTGTCCACCGCTCTCCCCTGCCCCCATCCCAGGCTGGCAAGTTCAGTTCCTGGAACATCGGGCCATACTTGGTCTCTTCTCCGCTTTGTTTCCAGAGTGCTGTTCTCTCTCCCCCCAGATATTCCCCTCCACCTCTTGTCCAGCTGAGTCCCACAGATGAATTCTTTTTTAAAAAAAACAAAACTTGACTCTTGCTGGAGACTTTTAAAATATTTCCGTAGCTGATCCCAATGAAACACGATTCTCAATCTTTGGTTTTGTCCTAGTGTGTCCAGATAAGTGATTTCAAATGTGAATGTCCTGTTTCAATGTCAGACAATCTTTTGAGGACCTGCACAGGAAAGCAGGTGGCCTTTTAGTAGGACTGTTTGTGAGAGCAACAGGGGAACTGGAATCTGTGGTTTCATAGAGATCTTTGGCCCCAGTATGGGAGCTGGGGCTTTCATCATAATGAACCATCTGAAAAATCAGCAAGGTATTTGACAGGCTTTCTTTTGTTGTTATTGTTGTTTTGGTGTTCTTTTTTTATATTTTAACAAATGCATTTTAATATTATGATGTCTTTTGTTGTTGTTGTTCAGACACTCAGGTGTGTCCAAATCTTCTGTGACCCCATGGACTGTAGCACGTCGGGCTTCCCTGTCCTTCACCATCTCCTAGAGCTTACTCAAATGCATGTCCATCCAATTGGTGATGCCATCCAACCATCTCATCCTCTGTCATCCCCTTCTCCTCTGCCTTCAGTCTTTCCCAGCATCAGGGTCTTTTCTAATGAGTCAGCTCTTGGCATCAGGTGGCCAAAGTATTCAAGCTTCAGCTTCAGCATCAGTCCTTCCAATGAATATTCAGGGCTGATTTCCTTCAGGATTAACTGGTTCGATCTCCTTACAGTCCAAGGGACTCTCAAGAGTCTTCTCCAACACCACAGTTCAAAAGCATCAATTCCTCTGTGCTCACTTTATAGTCCAACTCTCACATCCATACATGACTACTGAAAAAACCATAGCTTTGACTATATGTACATTTGTTGGCAAAGTATTTGGTGTCTTTTGTAATCATTTGTATTTTATCAATCTAAATATATTGTGAGAAGAGAATCATAGGTCTTACCTGTCTGCCAAAAAGGACTATAATGCAAAAAATGGTTAAGAATCCCTGAGAAACAATATTAAAATTGAGATGAGATTCACTAGACTTCCTGACACCTTCTAGAATACCACGCGCGAAAAGCTGCACTCTCATCTCTCAATGGTCAAATTTGTTTCCAGCATTCCCAGTACTGGGGAAATCCAGTTGCTGTGCTTCTAAGAATGTTGTCTCTACGTTAAGCCTTGCCTTTCAGTTTTTTGACATTCTAAGCTACTCTTGAGCACAGATTGGCTCTTCCCTAGGGATTTTGACAGGCTTTCTGGATGAGTTTGTGGAACCAAAGGGAACGTGTGGATTCTGTATCAGCAGGTGGACACAGACAGGTCTCCATGAGGTGTGTGGGCTAGGAAATGATGCCTCAGGGACACGGGGATCTCGAGTCCCTGAGCACTCCCCCTATGGAACATCTCTTTGAGAAGAATTGCCCCATGACGTCACCTTCCAGCCTCCCTCACCACTGCCACCCCCAGCCCCTTCACCCTGTAATCTCTCACCTCAGCAGCACCTCCTGGTTGGTGAACCAGCTGCTCCACAACAAGCCCAGGGGGTGAGCTTTAGGCTGGCTTTAGGCCAGCTCCTGTCCTCCAGGTATGAACCATGGGGAGTGGCGCTGAAGCAGAACAACCAGGACACCAATCTTGGGGACAACTGGAATACAACGGTAGGTGAGAGGGTGGGGTGGGACAGGACGTGGTGGTTCTCCAGCTTAGGTTGTCCCAAGCACCACACCACCACAGTTCGGGGGTTGTCAGTCAAGAGCTTTGCAAACCGCAGTCTTGAAGTGGGACATTCCTTCTCAGACACTGACAAGACAACTGCCCGCGCTGCCCAACTCCCCTCCCTGCCTCCTCCTGCCAGGTAAAAATCCTGAAGGTACTCAGTGTACAAATCGTCCTTTTAGGAATGTTTTCAGCGCAGTTCAGATGACAGCCTGGAAAGAAGCTACTAGAAACAAGCTTTCCTTTAGTGAATATTTGAGTGGAGGAGGAGGGTGGACTTCAAGGATGGCAGGAAAGTGGAGGAACCCTGGAGGGGGAATGGGTTTACGGACTAGGGTCCCCCTTCCATGGGCTTCCCAGGTGGCGCTAGTGGTAAAAAAAAAAAATCCTCCTGCCAATGCAAGAGACATAAGAGACATGGGTTCAATCCCTGGGTTGGGAAGATCTCATGAAGGAAGACATGGCAACCTGTTGCCCTAAAGGTCCAGGAGCAAGCAAAGAGAATGAAAACAGAACACGAAATCTAGTATAATGGGTCAGGGGACCTGCAGCCTCTATTGGATTGAGATGCAGAGTCGACTCTGAGTCCAGCTTTTATTCCTAATTGAAGACTACAAAACTTTCTTTGATCTATCTTTCCCAAGACACTACATTGACATAATCCAGATCTCCTTGTTTTTACCCCAGGCTGTTTCCTTCTGGGATAGTCTCAGGAACAATCAGCAAGTACGTAGGCAGTGTTCATACCTAACGCCAACCCGACCCTGTGTCCCAAGGTCCATGCTTTCATGATCCCAGTGATACTTCCTTCTGGGTCTGCCCTTAGGGTTGTAACAAGGCTATTATTCTAAGGAAAACATGAAAAATAATCATCAACACAGTTTCTTGATATATGCTCTTTTTCCAGATGCTATTTCTATGAAATTCCTCAAGGCTGTGAAAGTACATTATTAGAAATTCCCACTACAGCAACCCACTCCAGTATTCTTGCTTAGAGAATCCCATGGACAGAGGAGACTGCTGGGCTATAGTCCATAGCGTTGCTTCAAAGAGTCCAACATGACTCAAGAGATTTAGCACGCACACACGCCTCCCCTCTATGGCAAGTCTAAACTGGGGAAGGGGGAAACCTTATATTCAGGGGTTTTATTAACAGTCCAGATTAGGCATTCTATTACTAAAATAAGGATTTTTAATGACCAAACGTGATTAGGTGATATTTGATGATCCAAGACTGAGGAGAAAAGATTATGAAAATGATAAGACCAATCAGAAATGTTGTCCAGGAAACAAGAAGTAGACAGGAAGCATTTACAGGAGCTGTCCCCAGGAAAAATAAAGTGTTTTTTTTAAAAAAAAATTTAATTCCCTTTTTTTTCGGAGCATAGTTGATTTACAATGTTGTGTTAGTTTGTGCCCTACAGCAAAGTGATCCAGTTATACATATATATACATTCGTTTAAATATTCTTTTCCATTATGGTTTATCATAGAGTACTGGTACAGTTCTCTGTGTTCTACAGTAGGACCTTGTTTAAAATTGCTTTTTAACTCTCATTCTTCCCTATTTACATCTAGGTTACATTTAGTTAATTTTACCTATTGTGATAATAAATATTTTCTCACTTCTGCCAGATGCCATTGACTCCTTTTCGTATTTGTGGACTCAAACCCTCATCTTGTGATGATATGATGGTTGTAAAAATAGAACTGAAATGCTTTCTCCTCAATTTTTTGTTTCAAATGGATCACTCTCTCCATTTGTCTTTTGGGGGTTTATGCAGCTCTCCTAAATCTTTCTGGCAAAGGCATCCTAAGGGTTTCTTGCTTTAGAATCACTCAAATCACTTCAAGACTCTGGCTTTCCTACTTGTCATGTGATGTTATGGAAAGGGAAGAATATGAATTAGCTTTCAAGTCCTCACTGCTCTTCCCATCAAGACTGTAATTTTAATCATACTTTCATCTGTTTCAAAAGGATCAGCATATTGAAATAATGACTTCAGCAGTCCAATCTTTTCACATGGTTTCAATTTCATTGTACATCAGATTTTCCACGGAAATCTTAAGATGTTTCACACACCACCTTGCTTTAAAAAAAAAAAATGTTTTTCTTTGACTAAAAAAGGAATATGTGTTCATTGTAAAGTATTTGAAATAAACTACAGAAACATTTGAAGAAGCTATCTCCCTTAACTTACCACTCAGAGTTCCCTGACTTCTAAAAAAGAGATTTGAAACAAAAAGGCCAAGGAAATCTGAATTAAGTGTGGACTTTATTTATCATCGGTTTATTATTGTGGCTAATGTGAGATGTTAACCATTGGGAAACGTGTGGAGTACATGGAAATGCTATACTATCTTTACCACACTTTCTGTAAATCTAAGACTATTCTAAAAAGCTTAGGGTATATATATAAAGTATTTGGTATGTGCTTAGTCACTCAGTCGTGTCCAATTCTTTGCAACCCAGGCTCTCCAGGCAAGAATACTGGAGTGGGTGGCTGTGCCCTTCTCCAGGAGATCTTCCTCAACCAGGAATCAAACCTGGGTCTCCTGAATTGCAGGCAGATTCTTTACCAACAGAGCCATCAGGGAAGTCCCAAAGTATTTGGTATACACATATATAAAATAAGCTTTTTATTTGAGAGCGTATTTTTTTAATGTTCAGCACTTCATTTTTCTTCTTTGCTGGATCACACAACATAGAATTCATCAGAATCTCTGTGCTTTTAGGACAGAAGCCTGTAGCAGTCAACACAGCTGAAGCGGTAGTAGTAAGCATTGCTACAAACTAATTACAGAGCAGAGAGTCTATGCAGGTTAAGGGAGGAGTTAGGTCTCATGTGCATGTTCAGTTGTGCCCGACTCTCTGCAACCACATGCACTGTAGCCCGCCAGGCTCCTGTATCCGTGGGATTCTCCACGTGGAATACTGGAGTGGGTTGCCATTTCCTCCTCCAGGTGATCTTCCCTACCCAAGAATCAAACCTGTTGTCTCTTGCATCTCCTGCATTGCAAGTGGATTCTTTACCACGAGCGCCACCTGGAGGAGTAAGGACGTGAGTTAAGATCACTGGCTCAAAGTATGCATTGTGGTGTCAAAGAAAAACAAAGTATGCGTTGTGGTGTTTGTCTACTAAAAGGAGTGAGACAGAAAGTGGGAGGTGGTTGGGAGTGAAAGACAGGAAATGGAGACTGTTGATGATAACAAGATCTAACGCACATCTACAGAGGATCTGAGTAGAATGGGGGCTGGATCATAGGAGGACAGCTGGGCAGGCAACTGGGAGGCCAGAGTGTTGGTAGGCTCTTCGCCAAGGATATCGACATCATCAAGGGTCTTGTGTTGGAGAATGGCAATAACCAGGCTTTAATCTTTTCTAGTGGGGAGTGACCAGGGAAGTCTGTTGATGGTAGGATGACATGAGCTGCTAAGCTCTGGTATTTTAGGAAGAAAGCAGGGGTGATTGTTTACATATGCCAATGAGGAGGGAAGGTACCCACCCTACCTCCAGGCCCAGTGATGAGCAAGGGAAACCAGCTACCATTTGTGAAGTCTGCAAGGGAAGTCACAGTCTGGGTTTTCATTAGCACAAAAGGTGGAGGAAAGAGTTTGAGGAAATAGAGGCTATTTAACCAACAATGTGCCATGAATCCCAGGGTAGTGGCAGGCTGGGGAGAGAGTCGGTGGTGGACTATACAGAGCTATAGGGAGATAGCTAGGTTTTCCATTTTAAATACTGATGAAAATAGAGATGACCGGGCAAACATAAACGTATTCAAATGCTATAACTGTGGATGTAAAAGATACTTCCATGCACTCACCATGGCAGCATGAAGCTCAAATTGTTTAGCCATCAGCAGAGGAAGTTGCACCAAAAAGTGTCACCACAATATACTAAAAATATTGACTTAGTTGTGGCTTATAGGTCCAAGTTCCTAGTGGAATAAAATGTCAGGGGCACATGATTGTTGGCATAAAATTCCATAGTTCTTCACTGTTAGTCAGTTTCTCCCTTAGCAAACTGATTCAGAGTCAGATGATTGTCATCTGGGTGGTTTCCTTTTATTGGATCTGTCTTGAATCATTCCATTGTCTATTTATCTCTTCTTGATGAAAGTTGATACAAGTTTTTAATTCATTTTATCTATATATGGCCTGATATGTCCTTGAAATAAAATCACTTTCAGGGAAATACTGTGCACCCAATATAAAGCCAGAGAAGCAGATGTGACCCACTCTCTTACTGCTTCACATACATTTATAAATAAACCTGACAACGGACTTTCTGGTTTTTACAGGGTGCAGTAGAGTTCAGTGAGCATGTGGCTTATTTAGGGCTTCCCCAGAGGCTTAGTGGTAAAAATATCTGACTGCAATGCAGGAGAGGCAGGAGGTGTGGGTTCAATCCCTGAGTCGGGAAGATCCCCTGGAGGAGGGCATGGCAATCCACTCCAATATTCTTGCCTAGAGAATCCCTTGGACAGAGGAGCCTGGCGAGCTACAGTCCAGAGGGTTGCAAAGGGTCAGACACGACTGAAGTGACACACATGTGGCTTATTTAATCTGCAGCCTTCGTTTCTCTTTCTTGTTATTTCCCTTCTAAGTAAACTTATTAGGTGAAATAGGGAAAGAGAGATACAAAATATCAGTGAAAAATGAAGCTTACAAAATTATTTTGTAAAATATATCTCTTTAGCAGTAGGGGAAAAAAAGACTAGAAATAACCCAAAAATATTAAAATTGGTCGTCAGTGACAGACGATGGGTGTTTGTTTGACTCCTTTGAATGCATTTTACTAGCTGTGTGGTGCCTGATGTAAAAGGTGGGGACGATCAGTTAGTGTGGGTATGGAGGAACTGATGAGTAATTCCTAATCTGAAGTCTTGGATAGAAAACACTTAACCTTGTCTACAAAGCACCTTCAATCTGTTTTTTATTGATGTATAATTGGTTTACAATGTTAATTTCTCTGTCCAGAAAAGTGATTCAGTTATATATATATATATATATATACAGGGCTTCCCAGGTGGTGCTAGTGGTAAAGAATCCACCTGCCAATGCAGGAGATGCAAGAGATACAATTTCGATCCCTGGGTCAGGAAGATCCCCTGGAGGAGGAAACGGCAACTCACTCCACTATTCTTGTTTGGAAAACCCAATGGACAGAGGAGCCTGGTGAGTACGGGCCATGGGGCCACAAAGAGTCGGACACAACTGAGTAACTAAACACACACACATTCGATCTACAGCACTATGTCTGTACTGGGAGGAGAGAGAAGCACGCTGAGGGCTAAACAGGGGTTATTAGATCATGGAAAGTTTTTAGTTTATCACAAAGGCTTTGGTTAACAGTTTCATTTTTGAAACAGGAAAATAAAAACCCAATCTGTTGACTTCAGAAGGATGACTCAAGGCAGCATTTTAGAGACAGCTGGAGGATGGAGGACCAGTTGGAAGGTTGTTGCTATGAGCTAGGTGAGGAATGGGGAGCCAGAGCTGGTGGAAATAGAGCCACTTGTCCGGGACAAAGGACACATGGGGGCTGGCGACACATGATGGTGGGCAGGGCAGAAAGGGTGAGGGGATGGACAGGTTTCTGACTTGGGAAACGAAGGAAACAGTCACGGCATTTAATGACCTGAGCAGGGCAAGAGGAAGCACACATTTTGGGGATGATGGAACAGGATGACAGGTTTGGATGTTCTGAGTCTGCTTGTGATTTCCGGGTGGAGATATTTAGCTGGAGTTGGGAGTGAGGGGTATTTATGGGACAGAGGTCTGAGTTGAAGGTAGGACCAGCTCAGAGGACCTATGTGAGCAGATGAGTGTGTGAACTGAAGCCAAGACGAGGGATCTCGGCTGACTTAAGAACAATTCTCCAGAGGCAGGAGGAGAAGCCAGGGACAGTTTCACAGATGCTGAGAAGAGAACCTCAAGAGTGGTCATAACCAAATGTGGCGGAGATTGAATGACACAAAAAGAGAATTAATCACCCAATTCAGTAAGAGGCAAGAAACAGCCCTTGCAGAAGTGGCTCAGTGAGTGCTGGGGAAAATTAAGAAGCAGGGGTGCCATGCTGACTCTTCCTGTAAGATTTATTGTAGAGGTTCAGGATTGTAGGATGGATTTCCAGTACTTGCAATTTTATCTTCCTACAACCTCTTCTTGAGGCTGATGATTCATGCATTAAAAAAGCATGGAGATAAAATAGGAATTCAACTTTCCGGGGGGACTGGCAGCCTCTCTGGCCAACTGGAAGGGCCTCATGTTCTCATGGCTTTTGGTCTCAGGATGCTGAGCAGCTGACTTCCCCACTGATGATTGTTAACAGCAGGCGGCTAAGCTCAGATCCTAGGCCTACTTTTCTAAGGCTGTGGTCATGCTCATTCTGAAAAAAAGCGATGGCAATGGATGAATGGCACCCCTCTCCCGGGCACAGAGCATCCAGCTGTACCCTGGCTGGTGGATCGAGACCTACCCTTCTGCTGGGAGGAGTGTCAGTCTGGAGTAAAGGATACCATGGGTGTCACTTGGGATGATGCAATAAAAAAGAAGACTCAAGCACAAAACAAAGCAGACTGGAAAAATAAAAGATCCATCATAATAGAAAGGATCTTACCAGTAAAGAGGAATGCCATCTTTTAATGAAATTAAAAATCTGACATGTGGCTCTAGCAACAAGCAGGTTGGGCCAATATAACCCATCTTGCTATAAACACCGAGAAAACTATAGGAAAGTGAGCAAAAAAATTATTTTTAAGTTACATGGCTAAGCTTTTAAGAATCAAGGTGATCAAATGAAAAGCTTACCCCAAAAGGCTCACATTGATGTAGTTGTGACTTTCGAGGAGGGAGGGGAAGGGGGAGGAGGTGGGGGCAGGTGAGCTGGCCCTATGTGCAATGTTCTTTTTATGAAAAAAAGAAAAGCTTTAAATCTAACATGGCAAAGCAAAAACATCTGTTCTGAGTGGTGGGCACTAAGAGTCTGTTTTATTGTTCTGTACTGAACTGTATGCTTGAAATAGCTTGTAAAGTCTTATTTTTAAGCATTGGCTAAACTCAATGTTTTCCTACTACCCCCTTTTCTAACTGGGGGGAATGAAGTTACTGTTAAACAGAAAGTCAGCACATAGTAGATCAAAACTTGCATAACTCTCCTTGTTTTTATTCTATTTGTGTAAACACTATAAATCTCTTGACATATGCTTTTCTCATTGGAAAAGACCCTGATGCTGGGAAAGATTGAAGGCGAAAGGAGAAGGGGGTAGCAGAGGATAAGGTGATCAGATGGCATCACCAACTCAGTGGATATGAACTTGAGCAAACTCCAGGAGACAGTGAAGGACAGGAGCCTGGCATGCTGCAATCCATGTGGTCACCAAGAGTTGGACACGACTTAGCAACTGAATAGTAACCATAAACTGCTTTTATAATTAGTTCCCCTTGCACCTCTTTCTCCGGAGAAGGCAAATGGCAACCCACTCCAGTACTCTTGCCTGGAAAATCCCATGGACGGAGGAGCCTGGTAGGCTACAGTCCATGGGGTCGCTAAGAGTCGGACACAAGTGAGTGACTTCACTTTCACTTTTCACTTTGATGCATTGGGGAAGGAAATGGTAATCCATTCCAGAGTTCTTGCCTGGAGAATCCCAGGGACGGGGGAGCTGTGTGGGCTGCCATCTATGGGGTCGCACGGAGTTGGACACGACTGAAGTGACTTAGCAGCAGCAGCAGCTCTTTCTCAACCCAATAAAACGCTTCCTTGCAAACCCAAGTGCCAACTCCTCTGTGCCTCTTCCTGCCCCCTGACCCCAATAGTTTTGCTTCTAATAAAGCATTTACCATATTATATAATGACTGTTTATTAGCTCTTCAATGGCAAGGGCCTGATTTATTCTTTTGTTACCTAATACGTTGGGCTGGAACTCAATTGTGGAATGAAGAACTGAGAGAAAAAAAATACAAAACCTCTTACAACGTTCATCTATAAACAAGGGGAGTCCTGTTATTATTACCTGGCCTCCCAGCCTTTCCTACTATGAAGTGAATCAAATTACCTTCGATGCCAAGCCTGTCAGGACAAGCCAATAGAGGTACTGTGTTAGCGGGCAATTCCTGGTCATGGGTCAATTTCATGAACCTCCAAATGGGGTCATTCAACCTGCCATCGCTGCCTCCTGGCGAGAAAGGACCAAAATTGGTCCTTATTCATAGGTATTCATCTAGCATCTCTGTACAAAAGTACAGTGAAATATGTTTTCCCCACAGCTGTCCAAAACTGCATCTGCAAGAGCTGGAAGTGCACTCCAAAATTCTCTTAAGTCTGTAATCACGGTACAGAGACCGAGTGGCTGTCCCAACATTCTGCTTCACAAAAGCAAAATCCAGATCCAGATACAAGTGCAGTGGACGTACCAACAGGAGGACTGGGAAAGTCAACTCTTTTTCTTTGTCATTGAGGACAGGCAGCATCTTCCTCACTTTGCTGTTTGTTCTTTATAGAACATAAAGTCACTAAGTTGTGTCCAACTCTTTTGACCCCATGAACTGCAGCACAGCAGGCCCCTCTGTCCTCTACTGTCTCCTGGAATTTGCTCAAGATCATGTCCATTGAGTCAGTGATGCCATCGAACCATCTCATCCTTGGCTGCTATATACTACTAACCCAAGGTTGTTCTAATTGCCTCCCCAAGTGTTTATAATTGACAGTAGTTTCTTTTGAATCTTTTAACCAGTTAAAAAGTCAGTGACTCCTGGGAGTATTACCACCCAGTTGAAAAATCCTTCAATGAAAAAAGACCATTACTTCTCATGACCGTTACTTCTCTGATAAGTCAGTTCTAGAGACTGAATTTAAAGCCTCTGCAATTAGCAAACACACACACACATACATATTTTAAACTACTGTTTAATCATTTTTAAAGACACACAAATTAGAAAAAAAACATTTAGATGTTCAGTTAAAAACGTCTTTGAAACCCAGCAATAAGCTACCAGTGCAGCTCTTGGGACGCAGACTAGAAACGTGTGGTTATGAAATATCACGTCACAGTGTAACGGACACAGTGGTAGTTTTCATTTACCAGACAACAGGAACTAGTTCATGGATCTGTCAAAAAAATAACACTTCTTTAAAAAAATATTTTCGAATCATAAAAACATAAAGCACAGAACACTACGATCTATTTGTTCTCCCCCAGGGACGGCAAGCGAAGGGCTTTGAATACCAGCTGCTGGAGCTCGAAGCCCCTCGTGTTGGGGTGACAATGTTCAACTACTCCTATGCAGACATCAAGATGCAACCTTTAAAGGAAGGCAGGAATGAAATCACACATTTCCACATTCTATGGAGGAGGGTTTCGCTTGTTTCGCCACAGTTATTTTTACTTTCATTCCTATTGCTTTCCATCATGCTCTTGCAGGTCTGGGGAGACAGCTGTGTATAGGTGACTGAAGATGGAGCGAGTGTGTGCTAGACATTTGATTCCTCTGTCCTGTAATAAAAAGTCAGGGGCAAATGTACTTTGATGACAAACCCGTAGATACAGAACCAGAAATACTTAATATCATAAAAGAAGCTTATCTGAAATCCTTTATGTGTGTTTGCCCTTTAGTAGGAAAAAAACAAAGGAATATTAACAGATCAACTTCTCAAAGTTACTCCAGCACAGAGACTGGACAGGATACATCATTTATGACTCCAGTAAAAGGCAGCCAGTCACTTTTTCCACTTCCAGTGTGTTATTAAGGAAATAGTTATTCCACTGATGGTGCGCTGTAACTTTTGGTTTTCCATCATTTTTTCCATTTTTTTTATAGCAGCAAAATTTGATAAAATGTGACTGGAGAGATGGTTATGCATCACCGAGTAAGCTTTAGATAGTCATTTTGCATGGATCTTTATACTCTTATTTATAGAACATAAAGTCCAGGGGTGTTTTGTTTTGTTTGTTTGCTTTATAAAAGGTGTACTGAAAGAAGCCAGTTAAAATATTTTAAAGGCCAAACAGATTAGTTGACATAAAAGTGTGTCTTTAGGTTCCATTTCAGAAAGTCTTCTCAATCAATGACCTGTAGGGTCAGTTATTTACTGGGGTTTGCATGTTAAAAACCTCTTAAAATAAATATTATTTGAAAATATATAAAAACATTATTAAGCAGCCCACCAAGTAAAATGTAATTGGCTGCACCCTCTGTACAAGAGCCTGAAAAAGCAGCTTAGTCGTTGATTCTAAGAGCAGTCCTACAAAATGCCAATGTGGAAAATTTCATTTAAAATTTTCTTCTGTAATAAATTACTATAAATAGATTTGACTACCTGGTGCTGAAGAAAAACACCATAGAGACCCTCTACATCCTAGTCTTGCAAATCCACATCTCAGAGTGGCATTTCTTTTTTCAGTGCCAATCTTCCTCTTCCTGATAAGGAGTGTGCCCTGATACACAGCACTTTTACGAGGAAGGGCTGTAGAAAGCCAAACTTCAGCATCTAACTTAGGTGTATAAACGATCAGGTGTGTGTTAAATGTACACTGGGTTAAGTGTAGCTTTATTGGGTCCTTGAGGGCAGTTAGGATTACATTTCACAGTGTTATTTAGAATTCTGCACCTCTGTCAAATCTGGTATATTCAACTTCAGCCAGGACGGACTATTTGTGGCTGAGTAAAACTCCACAAAATACTGGTTTATATCTAAAACTTGGGACAAATGCTTCGCTGACACAGTAATAAGAGGCACCATTCTGAAACAATTATTCTCTCAAGTAATTTTTTTTTTCCAACTAAAATGCAGAACTCTTCAATAAACTAGTAATTTAGGACAACTTAAAATAAGGAAACAAATAAAGCATAATTGTCCAGAGGTGGTCATGAATTTACAAATGACATTTTACAAGGTATACATTTTAAATAGGAAAGATTTTTGTCCTATATGTCATCTAGTCCTTGAATAAAAGTATACATTTTAGGATTATTTTAATGGCAACATTTTAAAGTAATTATTTTCTGTAGCTTAAAATAAGGTATAACTAAATTTTCTTTAAATGAAACAATATTTGAGAAGTTGGCAAACCCTGTCCAATAAAACTGTCAATCCATATAAAATATTTTTTAGCATATATCTTCTTAAATTGTACATAGCACAGACAGAAGCCAAAAAAGCAGAGAAAGCAAAAGGAGAAAATATTTTCTTCAGTGGACACTACTTCATTATGAAAGCTTCATTTTAAGGGCTGTATTCAGTATAAGTGGAATGCTGCCGTGCCTTCTGAGTTAGTGGATGGCAAGGTTTTCCTCTGTTGCCTCAAAAACCTTTTGAAAACTCAGGGCTTTGAGCTCACGTTGTCAAAGTACATGACCATGAAGACAATCCTGATGGTGACTCTTACAGATGCTGCAAATGGTTTCCAATCGTTACAAACACAACTGCTCATAAACTTCGGGAACTCACCCTCTGGACTTTTTAAGGAAATCTCCTCTGGAGAGTAGGTCACATGTCCAAGTCACGAGGCTCCCTAATGACGGTGCCTGATGAATACCCAAGTCTCCTCCCAGGACAGTCAGTGCTTTGGTGTGGATCACCTCCATTTTTAATTTATGTATGTATATGTACATATATACATATATATATATACACACACACACACATATATATAAAAGTTTTAACTTCTCTATTTTATTTTTGGCCGTGCCACAGAGCATGCAGGATCTTTAGTTCTCTAACCAGGGAGCAGACCCGTGCCCCCTGCATTGGAAGCTAGGCATCCTAACCATTGGACCAACAGGGATGTCCCTTACCTTCATATTTAAAAACCATTCTTTAATACTGCAATTGTTTTCCCTCAAATCTGGTATCTGTGGAAATCCCGTATGTGAATTTCACATAGTGGGAATCAATCAACAAAAACACTTTTTAACCAAAAGGATGGTGGAGGCCTAAGTGGTGGCTGGACATTCTGGAAGCCAAATAAACCTCCTCTATTATACCGGGTATTTTAGAAGCTAAATAAATTTCTTCAATTACCCTGAGCTCCGATTAAAAATGTTTATTTTAAAAACTAAGAAAAAGCCAGTTGTAAAATGGTGACAGGTGAGATACATCAAAATAAATTAACTGCTGTGGTTTCAAAAAATAAAACTGTGGGAAAAAGAATTATTTTGTTCATTTTTTTCCCTGAGTAGTAAAATAATAACCAAAAATATAACTGGAGTGGTTTCATGGTAATTGAAGAATGAAGAAATAATATAAATAAGAACTGAATCCTGTTGATTAAAAAAGAAGCAATCATATATTACAATGAATCCCTTTAACATTGTAGAGATATAGCAATTTTCAATTCTTCTACCATAATTAGAAGTAAAGTATTAACCCTTACAACACTTCAAGTAGATATATTCAATTTACAGAGCACAAAAAGTCTCTTCTTGAGGAGGAAGGTCAAGCTAAGAATCAGAATTCTTTAGTTTGTCTTCTAGATTGCATGCTTACAATTATAGTTTCTCCAAAATTAAAGAAAAGCTATTCAAAAACCCATGTCATACAGAAAAAAAAATCTAGATAATCCAGGGGGATGGAAATCAGTCGGACTGTAGTATCTTCAAAGTAACTGGAAAAATTCATTAATCACCTTGCTTTCTAGATGGTAATGCTATGAGAACATTCACTGAGCAAAAAAATAGCTGAGTGATATTAGATTTACAGGCTGAGAAATAAAATATAATCAGATACTAGAACTAAATCATGATTATTTGTTAATGGTTAGGCAGGCTGAACAAAAAGAGCTTTTATTACACTTTCTTGTTTTCATTTATGACATGCCTAGACTTGCCTTTTAATCTCTAAATTTGTTTAATTTTTCTTAATAGTGATCAGATTCTCTGCAGCATTAAATGGAGGAGGCATGGAATGGGGTTGGGGCAGATACTTTCCATGATTATTCTTTCCTAGCCTCTCACATTCCACAGTTCACTTAAATTCAAGTGTGTGGGAACACAGAGAAGATTTATTTAGCCATCCATCCTTTCCCAGGAGGTAACAGGGCATGGCTAACTAACCTCATCAGGTGGGGAAAAAAAATTACCTTTAGAAAAATAAAGACATTGCATATCAACAAAGACAAGGTTATTGCTAAAGTTCTGGGAAGGTGTTTTTGATGATTAAACCTCAGAAGTTCCAAGCACATTTCCTTTTCCTTTGGTCTTGAAATGAAATACTACACAGCTTAAGCCAAAGAGTTGTTCTGTCATTAACTCTCATTTGCAAATAAATGACGGAAAAAAAAAAGAAAGAGAGAGAGACTCATTATAGGTAGACAATTTGCATTTCATTAAAAATTTAAGGTAAAAAAGAAAATAAATTCCACAAAACAAGGGTCACAGAAAAGTGAAGTCAGAAGAGCCTGCCCATCCTTCTCCCTGTTGGCCCATTATTCATCACCCTGGGCCACCGGAACCCTGATACCAAGCTGGCACCACACCCCTCTCCTCTGCTTTCACTGCTGAAGCATCATAAGACTGTGGGATCAAAGGAGGAAACCAGCCACTGAAGGCGAAATGAATTATGGTGAAAACGGCCTGTAAGATAAAAAGCACATTTTCTGCTTTAAGAATCTGAAATTCGTTAACAATAGTTAACGGTAAAACTTTCACAGGAGAAGTTAAAAGAGTTTGAAAATTAATTTACATTGTTCTCTACAAAGGGGGCTCAGACCCAATGCCTTTTAAGTTTCCATATTCCTAAAATGTAACCAAATACGAATTCAGCTGTTCAAGGATTAAATTACTAGACAGTAATTTGACTCAATGATGTCTCTTTCAAAGCCTCAAGCAATCTCCCGCTATTACTTTCATTATCCTTTTATAATTCTATATAATTAATGTTTGATACATTTCTTAAAAATCCAGCGTGATTATAAAGTTACTAAACTTGTATGCCTTACGGGATCACAGAGAACTCAGGTAAACAGGGGTGAAGAGCACCTCCACTGAGCCTTGGGCCCCTGCCACGTGCAGGTGTATGTATGAACACAGGTGCCATGGGCCAGGGAGCACTTCATTCATGCCTTCCTTCTTTCGTTTGTCATCTTTTCTTGTTGTTGAAGAAGAAGAAGAAGAAGCTTAAAATATCACATCACCAACCTTTCATCATGTCTAAGGAATCCTTCTTAGAGGGTTCTCTGTCTGACACAGGGTGATCAAATTCTCAAGGAAAATAAACTACCTACAATTTGGCATCCGCCACTGCTTCCAGTTCTACTACATACTGTAGTCATCTGAGAAACTTTAGGAAAACCCTTCAAATACTGAGATGTTTATTGCATTTTAAAGTATCCACAATCTTAAATAATCCTGTTCAAGTTCTTCTGAAATTCCTGTGCAGCACACAGCATCAAATAGTGAAAGAGCGTTCGCACAATGCCACACTTGAAAATACCATTTCGGAAACAACAGTTTAGGAAATAGAGGGTTTAAGGCAAGACATTCATTTGGAGAAGTTAACTTTTCTCAGTCATCCAGAGTGACACGATTATTTTCCCCTCTCTTCAGTGCCTTGGGACACACGGCGTACATTCAGCAACAGGGCACACATATGACCCTATGGACCTATGCTGAGGTCCTGAGTGCCCATTGAAATAATGGAAATATTTTTTGATAAGGCGTGGCCCACCAGGACATGGCATGGGAGGGGTATTTCGCTCCATTTCCAAGCTGGTATACAGGGAATTCCCTACCTAAAACCGGCTGATTTCCCCCCATGTGATCTCTTTCCCAACAGACACAGACCCCTTGAAAGGTGCTAAGATTGGTTCCCCTTAACATACAGAAAATAGCCATCAGAGTGCTTTCCTCATCATTGCTTTAATGATGAATGTCTAGAAGCTATTTCTTGATTCTGATTGCAAACATTGTTTGTTGTGAAAAAACTATTCTGTCCCAAAGAATTCTCTCTTTCATCAAACTTTTTGGATCGTGACAGCTGAACGTTTCCATGTGTACTCTTTCCTTTTTGCGTTTTTTTCACCGGCAACAACAATAATACTAAGATACCAGCAAAGTGAAGGCTGTAATACCAGGAGCTAAGAGAAAAAAAGGAAAAGTTTACTTTATTAGATTCTGATAATTAACAAGACCTAATTTGACATCTGTCACACCTGTCCCAAGCCCCTTAGGATGTGTATATTTATTACATCATTCTAGAAGAACAATCTCCCTTAGATGAAACTCGAATCATGTATGCCTGTGGGTATTTATAAGGCATTGTACAAACCCAGGCCAATTACAAGCATGATACCAGACATCATATTACATTCCTTTGTAAGGGTCCTATGGCCAGAATTAAATAAAACA
Source organism: Antilocapra americana (assembly GCA_007570785.1). Taxonomy (NCBI): domain Eukaryota; kingdom Metazoa; phylum Chordata; class Mammalia; order Artiodactyla; family Antilocapridae; genus Antilocapra; species Antilocapra americana. The sequence goes on along the minus strand of ML660778.1, from coordinate 9,554,818 downwards.
AAAATAAAAATTTACTTATTAATAGCTGCAGAGATCTGAAAATATCTCTCAAATCTGCAGAGTCAAATATTGAGTAAAGAATACAGCGGGTAAAGACACAGTAAAAGCCTTGCCTGCTACATACTGTCCCCAGTTAAGTTACAAATATTCCAGTGATGCCATATTGTTGTGAAAGTTGCTCAGTTGTGTCCGGCTCTTTGTGACCTCATGGACTATACAGTCCATGGAATTCTCCAGGCCAGAACACTGGAATGGGTAGCCTTTCCTTCTCCAGGGGATCTTCCCAACCCAAGGATCGAACCCAGGTCTCCCACATTGTGAGTGGATTCTTTACCAGCTGAGCCACCAGGGAAGCCCAAGAATACTGGAGTGGGTAGCCTTCCCCAGCGGATCTTCCTGACCCAGGGATCGAACCCAGGTCTCCCACATTGTGAGTGGATTCTTTACCAGCTGAGCCACCAGGGAAGCCCAAGAATACTGGAGTGGGTAGCATTCTCCAGCGGATCTTCCTGACCCAGGAATCGAACCAGGGTCTCCTGCACTGCAGGCGGATTCTTTACCAACTGAGCTATCACGGAAGCCCAGTGACGTAACAGATACGCAATATAGCTTCCTTATGGATACTGTCACAAAATAATGGTCATATTATTAAAAATATTAGAAGTATCATGCCTCAAATTAAATATAAGCCAATGTGGCCTACTGCTTCTATAGCTGTAAATCTCAATGTTCCTGAGAGAGACTATCCGATCAATAGTTCAGTCACATTCAAATATATGTAATAATTCTGTTAAAATGGAAATTTTAGCAGGAGTTACTTATGTCTTCCTGTATGACTCTTATCATATTCAATTCAATAATTCTGTGACCATATACTCCTGCTGCCATTCTAAATGCTAGGGTAATAAAGAATTTATGAAAGAATAAAGCTTTTGATCTCAGACAGATCACTATCTAATATGGGGAAGGGGAATTTGGTGGGTGAGGGAGAGAAGGTAAATAGATAAAATATGGAATTCAAAACAACAATTTCTATCATGTAGAGATGACAATAATTCCTCTAGAGAAGGAAATGGCAACCCACTCCATGATTCTTGCCTGGGAAATCCCGTGAACAGAGAAGTCTGATGGGCTATAGCCCATGGGATCACAGAGTCGGGCACGACTGAGCGACTAAACGACATCAATGGCAAGAGATGACAATGTACCCGTGAACCGTAAGAGTGAAAAGGGAACCCACAGTGAAATTTAGGCAACTGATTATCTTTTGACTGAAGAAATTAAGAGAATTAATCATTTGTTATAAAGAACAAGCTATAATTTTTTAACTACTTCATCATGTTCTTCATTGTTCATCTTCTACAGGTTTTCCTTTCCTTTTGAAGTTAGCAGTCTGACAGCCTGGACTCTTGGTCCATGGACTTTATTAACAGCTTCTGGTGACAATCAGAGGAGATACTGCCTTGGCCAAAGAAGTCCATTTGAAAAACCTGAATGAACGTTTTGGCCAACCCAGTATTTACTTGTGCCCCTAAAATGTCTCCAGTGACGCGTAAGCACCTGCTGTAACATACAAACCCCCAAACCTTGGCTCTCGAGCAGGGGGCTCTCACAACCCTTGGCTGTCGAGCCTGGGTGAGCAACCTCGGCCCGCGGGCCAAAGCTGGCCCGGTGTCTCTCTCTCTGAGAAATAACTGACCAGTAACACTGCGAGCTTCAGGTGTGCGGCGCAACGATTCAATCTGTTGTATGTCATGAAATGGTCGCCACAACCATGTAGCTCATGTCTGAGTGTAAAGAGAAGAGCTCCGCTTTCCATGCCACTTTTGAGAGATCTGAACCAGTGGGTACCCAGGTGATAGTCCTGTAAGTCACACTCTCAGGTCTGAGCAGTGTTTAATCATTTCAAGAATAAATGAGACTGCTAGGTTTAAGATGTAAAACGAACTGACAGTACACTTAACTGCAGGAAATAGGTTAGGTTCTATTTTTCTGTTCTACCTAAAAGCAAGAAGGTTTTTTAAATTTCAAAATATGATACATATGAACTTATTGATATTTACAAAACAGAAATCAACTCACAAACACAGAAAGCAAACCTATGGCTGGTTATCTAAGTAGGAAAAGGGTACAGGGGAAAAATAAATTAGGAGGCTGGAATGAAAATATATACACTACTATGTATAAAATAGATAGCCAATAAGGACCTCCTATATAGCACAGGGAACTATACTCAGTATCTTGTAATAACCTATAATGGAAAACAATCTTAAAAAGTGTGTGGATACACACACACACACACACACACACACACACACACACACATACATGAAAACCTTTGGTAAACATCTGAAGCTAACACAAATTGTAAATCAACTATATTTCAATAACATGTTTTTACAAAGTTCCAAGGGCACATTTGTTAAGAGTAACACTTACCTGTAAAACATGAGTGAAGGTTTTACAGAAAGAAGTACAAATGGCACAACTGTGTAACTTATTGCTATCTGAGTTGCTATCCAGGTTATAACATCGTACAAAAATTTCAGCTGGGGAGGTTCGATGAAATAATGTCTAAAGTTACTTCTCACCTGAAATAAACAGAAATATTCCATCTTTAACAATGCTTATGGAATCACACCGACTCCATCAACTGTTTCAAGGATGTGGAACCGATGAAACTCTCATGCACTGCTGCTGGGCATCTAAAATGGTACTGTTACTATGGGCAAAGCTGGTTCAGAGAAAACTAATACACATATCAATAGGTATAAAAACCATGGAGAGAGCATGGTGAAGCATGGGGGCAAAATGTGTGAATCTGGGTGAAGAGCACAGAGGAGCTTCTTTATAACTTTTCTGTGGATTTGAAATTGTGTCAAAATTAAAAGCTTCCCCCCAAAGTTAACAATTGCTTAGAGCTCCTTAAACGCTGCTGTGTCACCTGCAGAACTCGCACACCGGGCTTCACTGTGCTTCACTTTACTGCGCCTTCCTCTCAGATGAACCAAGTGTGGGTGGGGCCTGCCCGCCTCACTCAACACACGTGCCAGGCACACCCACTGGAGCTCAGGGCTGGCCCGGCCAAAGCAGCGAGGCTGCTCTGCGGGCGGGCGGCCTCGGCCCCCAGTCCGCGAGACCGGCCCTGCAGGATGAGACGGCGTCCTCCATACTCACAGCTCGCGCGGCCAGTGTCATCAGCACTCCGGTGAGAAAGGTCAGGTAATAGCCCGGGTACACCCCGTGCCAGATGGCAGAGAGGAAGAAGGTCTGGGCGGTGGGACTCAAGGAGGTGCGCTCGTAACACACCCTGAAAATCACAACACACGTGAGTGATGAGAAGCCTGTCAAGCCCACGACCGTCATTCTTTCAGTTCCAGTCAGGATTTAGGAAAACAACCACAACTTATCTTGGGCATTAACCTCAGCGATGTTATGGCTACTATAAGGTTTATAAAAATATTTTTCACTTCCGTCTTCTTACTGGTATCACCAAAATGATCATTTCTAGTGTGTGGGGAGTCTATACTATGTACAGAAAAACTTTTAATAAATATGAAAGTTATTCTTATCTTACATTATTTTATTATTTTCTTTACTAACATTTAGGACTTTCAATTGATCTAACCGTACTCTTTTGGGAACCAGGCTATGCTTAAAAATCTTCCTGTCACCAGTGGAGAACTTACATGAAAATGAGATTTTTCCTAAGGTATGAAATTTAAAATATAACAACAACAAAAATAACATAACAATTAGCTCAGAAAATGTGCAGCACTGGGGAGACTTCAAGGCACCATGAAATGATGAGAGCATATTTTGGATGTTTCAACAGGTAAAGGTCATTATTTGTCATAAATAAAAGGCATTACAGAGAATGGTGCTTAGAGCCCCCCATCACAGGAGCAGTGTTTTATGAAATAAGCTCAAAACCTGGCAGTGTCCCTTGGGAACAAGGAGACAGGACCCCTGAGAGTTTCTGTGCACTGTCCTAAATTTGCCTTCTGTAATCGGTCCTCTGTCTTTCCCCTGTGCATGTGACAACCTCCTCTTTATGATTCTTAACTCAAGTGCCTCTTCTCCCCGCCATGCCTGCATGCCTCCCGCCCTCTCTTCATCATCCTCACTACAAGGACGAGCATGTGGAGATTACGCTGCCGTGTTTCTAACAAGATCTTGAACTCCAACTGCAGAGATTCAGTCTTCAGATCCTGTACCCAACATTTAAAGGTCTATTGTAGTGGAATATTTTAACTATTGTGGAAAATCTAATGCATACATATAGTGGTTATGTAGCCACTTTTGTTTGGTCAAATCTCCCATGAAAGAGGGACATACTGGCGATTTCAGACCTTGGTGGGCACCTTTAAAGGCAAGTGGAGAGGTCTGTGGTAGCTACATTTAGGATGTAAAGCTAAATAGTTCTCAGGCTTGGTATCACCCTGCTTTGGAGGACTGTAAGTGTGTTTTCTGGTTAACACAAAGTCATAGTGTTCATTTAATCTAATCAAGAATGTGAACCCAGTGAAGCTCAGTCTTGAGACCCAGAGGCCAAAGCATAGCTGAAGACGGTTCTGGAAGGAGCTTACCTTTTGAGCCAAAGAGCTGTCTGAATATTCCAATTATCGAGAAACATCTTTAAACTTGTTGACATCTGAAAAACAAAGGAACTTTTTTCTTCGGGGAACAAAATAATGAAGCTTTAAAAGGTAAGCAACATTTTACTGGGCCTTTAAGAGTACAAACTTGACAGTGACAGTGGGGTATGGTTTCTTTCCTAAATACTGTTTTCTAATGGAGTAACATCATTCTACAAAAGGAGTTTACTGTGAGGAATATCCATAAGGTGTTATAAATGGACTTCTCGCCGTTTTCTCCTGTTTGTTAATAACACTTACAGGGGCCATCGTGGAATCATCCCAAGACACTCCTGCAGAGCACGTGAATGAACAGCAGCAGCCGGTCACGGGGCACAATCTGGATGCCCCACTACTGGCATAGCCCTCCTATGCCCTCACCTCCTCAGCCCCTCCCCTACCCCACTTCGGGGAGTCTCAGGCCCTCTGGACCTGCTCCCTGGGAGGAGTGGTCTGCATATCTTCCTACCTTCCCAGCCCCTCACTCAAGCCTCTAAGACTGTGCTCAGCAGGGCCTCTATTCCTCCAGCCTCACCTGTCAGTACCGCTAGGTAACAACAAGGGCTACAGCCCCATGCCTCAGTATGCCACCCTCGACTGGAGCCCCTGGCTGCCTCCTACTAAGGACTCAGCCTACGGCATCATTTCCTCCAGAACGCCTTCCCTGGGCCACTAACCCAAGCTGGACCGCTCCGCCTCTCTGATCACAGCCAGTCTTTCTGTATCTCTGTAACCCAAACTGGATTCAAGCCCTGAAGGGCACAGACAGTACCGATCTTATTCACCAGATCCCCACAGCCTGGGGCACATGGCTGATGACCGACAAATACTGCCCAAGTGAAAGAGTGAGCATTATTAAAACAAATCTGTTAGCATCGTTCTAGGAACATCGTGTTGTAATCTACGAAAGCAAGATATGCCACTGAAGAATCCTACGGCAACTGACTGCTTGATGATGCACTAACCTCTATTTGCTTGATCCTCAGATTGGAAATTAGGTCCCAACGGGCAGCTCCATTTTTGTCATACCCTCTGAATCCAAAGCCTGCCGCATTGTTGATGGCATCGGCTGTGGGATGCAACGGAAAAGGAAGCTTTACGAACCTGTGTGACGAACTGCTGTGCTGCCCCAGAAGACGTATGTTATCATAGACTATGCCCTTGAACTCTTAAGTAAAGAGGATTTATTCTCATTTTATCCGATATTATAATAAAATGGACCTTGATCCAGCTTTTAGGATCTAACCGTTTTTAGGGCTTCCCTGGTGGCTCAGACGGTAAATAATCTCCCTGAAATGCAGGAGACCTGGGTTGTGATCCCTGGGTCAGGAAGATCCCCAGGAGAAGGGAATAGCTACCCACTCCAGCATTCTGGCCTGGGAAATCTCACGGACAGAGGAGCCTGGTGGGGCTACAGTCCATGGATTCGCCAAGAGTCGGACACAACTGAGTGACCGATACTTTTCAACAGTCTTCAGGATCAGTCCTTATACCCAGGACATGAACTGTGAGGTTTGCTTCTCCTGCACAGATGACCCTAGTTTTTCTCATTGGTCCTGAACTACACACCCTCAAGAGGGCACCCTCCTGGCTACTGACGCATCCAATGCTAAAGCAAAGCCTATTCACATGTTACTTACCTAACGTCCATGCAAAATAGTACTTGGGTCTGGCAGCCAAAAGAGAGACGTAGAGATAGATCACCTTTGTCGGCCATGAAGCTGTGGCCTGAAAATGCTCATCAATGTTGTACTCGACGGGTAACATCTTAGAGATGATCAAGTGGAACAGTAAGGAAAGTCCACAGACTAAGAGTTTCTGAATAACTGCAACCTGAAAGCAAGACAAGTTGTCATAAACCTAATCCATACTCCTTTTACTTCCTTCCAGGTGTTATCACCAGATGACTTTCTGAATATAGTTATTAACCCTGTATAACTTGGTCAAAAGCCCTGAAATCTGTCATGCTCAGCATTTAAAGCCTTCACTGTCTCACAGTTTGAATACTCGAAGTCTTATGTCTACCTTTGGGTCACGGCTCAAATCACACCCAAAACCCCAATTTGTATTCACAGGACTTGTAGTAATTAAAAAAAAAAAACTAAAAGCAAACAGAGGTATATAGGATGACTATGTAAAAATGTTACCATTAATAAGTTTGGGTAGAGATTTTTTTTTGGGGGGGGTAGAGATTTTTATATGATCACACACACACGATTTTTTTCCACTGTGCCTTTTCCCTGGTTTCCAAGTTCATGGAAACTATTTTTGCAATAAACAACTTTTACATTTCTTTAAACCTAAAAGTTCTTTTATGCAATTTTGTTCAAGATGATGGAACTAAAAGAGCAATACAACCAAGAAAACAAAAGATCTATACAAAAGATTCTGATGGAAAGAAAAAGCTGACCTTTACTTTTTTCTGGTAGGGTTAAATTACCTCGACAGAACCCAACTCATGGCATTTTTGTGTTTTCAGGAGGCCAAATTATTCAGTCTAATTCTATATAAAGGAGATTCTACAGGCTACGGAATGTAAGAAAGAAGTAGACGAAAGAAGAGGCTGGATCCAGATGAAAGAATGAAACAAAATACTTGGATTACTGTCCCACACAGGAATCAAATAATATTCCAATTAACTGCAGTAATTCGCAGATAAACACTTAACACTTTCTGTAACGGGGCCAAGACCAAGGCTCAAAGGCAAGAGTGAGAGCACGTGCCAGATTCCTGCACAAAAAAAGCTTTATTCATTCTCGGGCTGCTCTTGTCAGGAGACGCTGGATGGTCAAGGGCTCTTTGCTGCAGCTGTTCTTATTCTCATTTTCATGGTTGTCTTTCAAAGCTTTCTCTCGGAAAGTAAGGCTACCTTTCCTTCACCCTCCACATCCAAAATACCTAAGCTACACATCTGAATAAAAAGAGATTTGCAGCAGGTAATTAGAGAAAAATTACAATTATAAATGAAGTGAGATGAACCAAATGACCTCACACATGAACCTAAATATTGGATGTATCCTTTTAGTAACACAATGAGCAATACCATGGCCCTTAGACTACACACCCCAGTTTCTATGTCTCAGTTTAAAAACAGTTAATGTAACAGAAGTTGTTTCGTGCTCCTGCTCAGGAACCCACTGGGCTCCTCCGTCCATGGGATTTCCCAGCAAGAGTACTGGAGTGGGTTGCCACTTCCTCCTTCAGGGGATCTTCCTGACCCAGAGACTGAATCCACGTCACCTGCCATTGGCAGGTGCGTTCTTTACCACTGAGCCCCCTGGGAAATCCTAAAGTAACATACCTGACCTCAAACACCAGCTGGCACACACACCTGGACACCTCCTTAAACAGCTGAGCCAACCTGGGACTAGGAACTTGGAAAGGCAGGCGGTGAGGGGGCCTAAAGCTGGATAGGCAGATGTAACCCGCGGTTCCCATGGCCTCCTGCTGAGCAGGTGGAAAACCCCTCCCCCATGCTGGCAGGAGGTCAGACATTAACCCTCAGGGAAGCCTAACCAGAGAGGAACCAGGCTTAGGGACGCAGCAGGTCCACAGCAAGGCTGGAATGAATGTGGAGACAGGATACCCTTCAGTGCCCGCCCACCCCCCACCCCCCTACACTCAGTGCCCAGCTCCAGGGACCGGCAGTCAAGTCTGGACACGCAGGGGGGAAGACAGGAGATGTCGTCACTCAAGAACCCAAACAGCCCCACAGAAAACACCTACAGACATCACAGGAGAGACTGACAGGGGCTCCCTGGAGCCATCCTCCACTTCTTACACAGTGAAGGGTTTTCGGTTTGGACATGCTGAAGTCACACGTCATGGTCTCCTCTGCAGCTCATGGTAGCTATGTGGTCACAAGTAACATGGATAACTTCTGTGGCGAGCACCTTAGACCATGGAGATGAGGGAAACACCCTATGGATGGCAAACCTGGGAGCACTTGGAGGTCCGGCCCATGGAGCTGCCCCGTTATCCATGGACCGCTGACACATAAGCTGTTGAGTAAGAGAAGAGCACAACTCCCACCTTGTTTAAACGCCTGTCATTTTGGTCCTTGGTTCAGCAGCCAAACCTGTACCTTAATTAATGCAGCTGAAGAAAACTGGGAGGCCCCCAGCAAATGGGCCACCAGGGGCCTGACTGACCTACCTGGCATTCAAAGAGTCTCCACACCCAACTCGTAACACAAAGAGTTTCCTGCTGCCTTTGAATGATCTGCAGATAACTCCCATTGTTTGACTGTGTGAATACGGATATATGGAATTTAAATTTATCGTTAGACGCATTTATTTAGTTTCGTTTCTTTGGCCCAACCTATGTGGCTCGCAGGATCTTAGTTCACTGACCAGGGATTGAACCTGGGCCCTTGGCAGCGAAAGTGAAGAGTTCCAACCACTGGACCACCAGGGAATTCCCTTGGAATTTTAATGTGAAATATATTCAAACTGCGAGATATGCTGGTGTCAACAACCTCTTATTTATGGTGTGCAGAACCTGAAGGAGGAGAGTGACCTTTCATAAGGGTTTTCCTGTAAAATACTCCATGACTATAAAGCATTTCCTCACTTCATAGGTAACCTTACTTTTGTTCTTTAATCATGGTTGTACTTCTACAGGGCATTACCACTATGTAATATGTGAAGAGTCATTTACTTTGAAAAATGTTTTTAAAGAAAAAGATGGGTATCTTTTTTATTTTTTAGAGAAAAAGATGACAACACTGATCTCCTGAAATAAACAAGGCTAATCAATACATGCTAGATATGCTGCAGACAAATCTCCGGGTCTTACATTTGGTGATGGCTCTGTCCTTTCGTACTGGATCTCTTCTTTCCCGTTTTCACCTGACTGCGTCATATGGTACGATCTGCCTTCGATGAAAGTGATGTAGTCTTTGTAAGAGCAGAGCGGGCCTGCCAGGATACCCATGAAGTTACAGTTGTAACTTAAATACTCCAGAAGGCTGGGCATGCGCCTGCAACAAAGACACATGCTATGCGTAAGACAGACGTTTGCTCTGTGAAAATGCGACGGGAGTGATCAGCTCCAACCTCGATTCCTCCTACCATTTCCAAAATAAAGCAAGCTGTGATTTTCATCTGCCTCCAAACAGTAAGAATCTACAGGTTCAGATGAAGGAATGTTCAGTGGTGTTTCTGGATAAAAGAGTTTCCATCCGGGTCTTTATGAGCCATGACAAAGGGTTTCTGATTTCCTCATGATGAAACAAAGTCAAGGTGGACAAGATAGAGCAGAAGTTCATCTCTTACTAGTCAATCACTCACTCACGCACTCACTTGCTTAACAAACCTATGTGTGCCCATGCTCCCAGGTCTAGAGACACAGCAGTAAATACCACAGGGGGATTCTGCAGTCAGAGAACTTATACAACAGCTGCAGAAAATCAAGAATAAAAAAACAGAAAGTAATTTCAGACAGCTAAGTGCTACAAGAGGAAGGGGGCATTTTACTAACAAGCCAGGAAGGCTTCTCTGATCAGGAGACGAGTAAGGGAGTCATGTGAATGTCCAGGACCAGGACTCCAGGCACAGGGAGCAAAGAGCCGGGGCAAGTCCAGCCGCAGGAAGGCCAATGAAGTTGGAGGGGCTGAGCTGGGAAGGCAGGCAGGAGGAGTGTCAGTATGCCCAGGTGGGGAACACAGGGCCTGCCTTACAAGCCATGGTGGGAGCTTCAGATTTTATTCAGAATGTGCTGAAAAGCTACAGTGGTGGTGGTGATGTAGGGGCTCAGTCATTTTGCAACTCTTTGCAATCCCATGGACTATAGCCCACCAAGCTCCTCTGTCCATGGGATTTCTCAAGTAAGACTACTGGAGTGGTTTGCCATTTCCTTCTCTACTATAGTAGGGTTTTCAATACCTATGTTCTCAAAAGAACCCCTCGAGCCCCTGTATGTGGATAGAGGAAGGTGGAGGAGGGACCATCAGGCAGGAGGATGTGGGATCCAGGGGGAGGTAACGGGGCTGGATCCATGCAGGGACAGCTTCTGAGTATAGCCTGGCACCACAGCCCTGAGGTCTGCTGATGGATGGGGGTGGGGAGTGAGGGAAAAAGGAGTCAAGGATGTCTCGCAACATTTTTAATTCACTTGCTCTCAGGCCCATCCAAATGGCACATGGTATCTAATGTTTACCAAGCATTCCAGCTCTCGATGCAGGAAACCGGGAGAAAACCAGTAACACAGGACACTATGAAGATGCCTCAGAAGGATGTATTTTTTATACCTTAAAACCACCTCCGGGACTTCCCTGGTGGTCCAGGGGTTAAGAATCTGGGGATGAGGGTTCAGTCCCTGGCCAGGGAATGAACTAAGATCCCACATGCCATGGAGCAACTAAGCCCCTGAACCACAATTAGAGATCCCACATGCTGCAACGAAGACCTGCTGCAGCCAAAATATATATATATATATATATATTAAAAAAAATAAAACACAGCTCCATCTGACAAGTCTGCCATCCACTGACAACTATAAACCATCACAAATAAAAGAGCAGCTACAGCTGGGGATGATAAGGAGGCTCTTAAACGTGTTATAGCCCCATCTGCCTTGCTAAGATGACACGTGACTCCTAAAAAAAAAACACGCAAACCCTCTCGGTGGCGAACAGGAGTCAACAGAACCTCCTCATAAGTACTTTTATAAAAATAAAATGAAGAGAAAACAGTGCTCTGGTCCACCTGACACTCAGCTAGGTCACCACTTACTCAAAATGCCTTTTAAATTTTTCTACATTTTGTTGCTGCTGTTGTTGTTTAGTCGCTCAGTAATGTGCAACTCTTTTTGTGACCCAAGGACTATAGCCCTGCAGGCTCCTCTGTCCATGGGATTTCCCAGGCAAGAACACTGGAGTGGGTTGCTGTTTCCTTCTCTAGGGGATCTTCCCCACCCAGGTTATCGAACCCACATCTCTTGCTTGGCAGGTGGATTCTTTACCACTGAGCCAACTTTCTATATTTCAAAGTGCTTAGAACCTTAAGAACTTTTTCTTGAGAGCTCAGAAGTGATGAGAGCAAGGTGGTTCTGGCAGATTTTCCCTCATAGTTCTTCCCATGTTGGGCTGAGATAGAGACTAATCACCACTTCACACACAGCACAAGTGCCGCATTGTCACAAAGCTGCAAAGAGCCCGTTATGCTCCAGCAAGAGCCTCTTTTTCAACACTGCTTATTTCAAGACCAGAACAACACCAGGTTATCTAAGCCCCAGCTCATATTAACACAGCCCACAGTGTATCACAATTTGGAAGGACGGGAGATAATTCTGATCTATGAAACTTGCTGAAGTCATTTCTGGCTCAAATGTCATATCAAACAACAAGTCATGTTAGGGAAGAAGCCAATAACTGTAATCAGTTCAGTTCAGTCACTCAGCTGTATCTGACTCTTTGCGACCCAATGAACCGCAGCACACCAGGCCTCCCTGTCCAACACCAACTCTCAGAGTCCACCTAAACTCATGTCCATAGAGTCGGTGATGCCATCCAACCATCTCATCCTCTGTCGTCCCCTTCTCCTCCTGCCCCCAATCCTTCCCAGCATCAGGGTCTTTTCCAGAGTCAACTCTCCGCATCAGGTGGCCAAAGTATTGGAGTTTCAGCTTCAACATCAGTCCTTCCAGTGAACACCCAGGACTGATCTCCTTTAGGATGGACTGGTGGGATCTCCTTGCAGTCCAAGGGACCCTCAAGAGTCTTCTCCAACACCACAGTTCAAAAGTATCAATTCTTTGGCACTCAGCTTTCTTTATAGTCCAATTCTCACATCCATATATGACCACTGGAAAAACCATAGCCTTGACTAGACAGACCTTTGTTGACAAAGTAATGTCTCTGCTTTTTAATAAGCTATCTAGGTTGGTCATAACTTTCCTTCCAAGGAGTAAGCATCTTTTAATTTCATGGCTGAAATCACCATCTGCAGTGATTTTGGAACCCAAAAAAATAAAGTCTGACACTGTTTCCTCTGTTTCCTCATCTATTTCCCATGAAGTGATGGGACCAGATGCCATGATCTTAGTTTTCTGAATATTGAGCTTTAAGCCAACTTTTTCACTCTCCTCTTTCACTCTCATCAAGAGGCCTTTTAGCTCCTCTTCAATTTCTGCCATAAGAGTGGTGTCTCCTGCATATCTGAGGTTATTGATATTTCTCTCAGCAATCTTAATTCCAGCTTGTGCTTCCTCCAGCCCAGCATTTCTCATGACGTACTCTGCATATAAGTTAAATAAGCAGGGTGACAATATACAGCCTTGACGTACTCCTTTTTCTATTTGGAACCAGTCTGTTGTTCCATATCCAGTTCTAACTGTTGCTTCCTGACCGGCATACAAGTTTCTCAAGAGGCAGTTCAGGTGGTCTGGTATTCCCATCTCTTTTACTATTTTCTAGTTTATTGTGATCCACACAGTCAAAGGGTTTGGGATAGTCAATAAAGCAGAAATAGATGTTTTTCTAGAACTCTCTTGCTTTTTTGATGATCCAGCGGATGTTGGCAATTTGATCTCTGGTTACTCTGCCTTTTCTAAAACCAGCTTGAACATCACCTAGAAGTTTGAGGTTCACGTATTGCTGAAGCCTGGCTTGGAGAATTTCGAGCATTACTTTACTACTGTATGAGATGAGTGCAATTGTGCGGTAGTTTGAGCATTCTTTGGCATTGCCTTATACATGCAATTAAAATTCGAACTGAGCATAGCTCAGTATGATACCATACTCTAATTATGGTATCAATGGAAGACTCATTCTTCATTCCATAAACATTTATTTGATATCAACTGTGCGTGGAAATGTGAGAGAACTGTGGGCAACAATGAGCTCTGTGATTTTACGTTTGGGTAGCAAATCTGAAAGGAGTCCTCTCTGCCTCCTTCCACTGTTCAGGCAAGCAAAGAGGTGAATTTAACCAGCTCTGGAGTCTTGCCAGGTGGCCACCTGGGAGGCAAAGTGGAGACCAAGGCTGAGTGTCTATTAACGAGCAGTTCCTGGGATGGACAAGGACTCATACAGACAACAGAGCCCAGATCAAGCTAACCTCTCACCAAACAAATAAATTCAAGTGTGTATTTATTGATCTATAAAGACTGGCTTTAGTGAACATCATAAGAGAGTAATTTTAAATATGGGGAAAGTATAAGAAGATTCCCAAGACACACAACCTGGGATCAAAGGTGAGCACTTTGAACAGGGCCTCCTACTACACAATCTCCTTCTTTTGACAGCCATGCATATATTAGTCCCAGATTTACAGGAAACAAGGGGCTTGCAGGATGCTTTTCTTCAAGTAAAATGAGTACCCGATCTCTAATTATATTAGATGAAGGCAGGTCCCACCAAGAAATTAAGCTAGTCCTTAGATGAATCCATAGGGGACCATAATAAATGACATAGCAGCCTATTGCAGAAGGAATTCCTCAAGTAGCAAGGTGAATATCCTGCTGGTTCTTCGTTATTTCAAAACACGGCATCTTTGCGCTATATTAACATCCTGCAGCCCAGGACCTGCTATCAAAGCCACTGGTATACAAATGGTAGCTACTATCACTACTCATAATTACTACATGAAGACCATGCAGTGTTCCTGTCTTCGGGGGAACTCAGAGCCTCTCGGGAGTCAGGATACAGTACACAGGAGGTGCACACTGTATGATGATAGTATTCAGTGGGTGCCTATGGCGGCAGGCCTAGCCCAGCCAGACTTGCTGCAGAGGGAGGAAGGTTTGGTTCTCATGAACTAAGAGCCTGGAGGAGGACAAGTCAGCATTGGCCTTGAGTACACGAGTGTCCTGGCAGAGACGGCAGGAACCTCGGCGGGAGACGATTCACAGGCACGTACCTGACCGCTAACCCCCTCTGTGATGGAGTCAGCTCTTCATCCTTCCGAAACATCCCTGAGAAAGAAAAACAGACAATTTATCAGTTATGCTTTCTCCCAAGAAAAGAAGCGTTACTTCTTCCCATTCACACTTGGATCACTTTCCTCATTTGAAATTCATGCCATAATCCCAATTTTGGTAAAACTGGTATAACGGGTCCCTTTCTTTGTCATTACAGCACAGGCTCTGTCACTGAACTGAATGCAAACTTAAGAATAAACAGTGAAGGAACATGAGTACACTTTAGAAACCTTAGTGTTAGTCACTCAGCCGTGTCCGACTCTTTTGTGATCCCATGGACTGTAGCCCACCAGGCTCCTCTGTCCATGGGATTCTCTAGGCCAAAATACTGAGTGCGCAGTCATTCCCTTCTCCATGGGACCTTCCCAACCAGGCGATCAAACCCACATCTCCTGCATTAGACAGATTCTTTACCATCTGAACCACCAGGAAGCCAAAGCAGAATTCAGTATGTTTCCTATCTTCCCTCCCTCCGTTTCCTTCCTCTAACAAACAGCAGAAAGTTATGGTAATCTCTCAAACAAAAGGTGGTTAGAATATGACTTTTTCAGTGATGAGAGATTAATTTCCAAATTCTTACCATCATGAATTTCATAAGCCAAACTAGTGATCTTCTGGGTGATTATCATCATTGGGCTGTGAAAAAATAAATAAATATTTTAAAAGCAGAAATTTAAAATGATACTTATGATATATGAAAGTTTATTCTGCTTATATGACTGCAAAATTCTGATACTTTTTTAACATAAAAAAGACCCCAAGGGATTCCGAACACAGAACTGAGTCTGCTGAGTCTGTGGAAGGGACAGAATCTGGGCTTTCTGCTTTGCTTTAAGAAGAGGCTCGTCCTCTACAGGAGACCTTGGGGATAGGATTTCAACATATCTTTTAAGAGGGCACAATTCAACCCATAATGCTGAACCTGAAGCTCCAATACTTTGGCCATCTGATGCCAAGAGCCAACTCATTGAAAAAGACTCTGATGCTGGGAAAGACAGAAGAGGGCAGGAGGAGAAGGGGACGACAGAGGATGAGATGGTTGGATGGCATCACTGACTCAGCAGACATGAGTTTGAGCAAGTTCCAGGAAATACTGTAGACAGAGGAGTGTGATGTGCTGCAGTCTATGGGGTCGCAAAGAGTTGGACACGACTTAGCAACTGAACAACCACTGGCATGAGATATACAGAGCTCGGCCCCAAGAATTTGCAGGTCACTTCCCCCTCACCTAACAGAGAAGATCTCATAGAAACCCTGTCACACGACTGCTCTTAAACTCAAAGTACCAGCAGAATCTCCTTCTTAGGTTCCCTTCATAGTCCGTTCCTAGGTGAACACGACTCTCTCTCGGGAGATTATTCCCCAGCCAAATGCTTCCCCAGGCTGCTTTCAACAGCCAGCTGACGTTTTAACCTTGGAAGACAGTTTATATGCCTTCAAAGATTACAAAAAATGCCTTGAAACTTTTATTTCCCCAGAGGAAAAGAATCATTTTTCTCACTTGCCTAAATTCATTTCATAGTTTAGCTCAAAAAGGAATAAGAAAATACCCTTTGCTCTGGATTTTAATTCTCACATCACCTTAAAACATCATAAAAACAACCAATAAAATAATAAATTTATTTTTCAACTCAGTGACATACTAAACTGCTCAGTTCATGTGTATCAGATGTTCCCCAAAGGCAAATATTAATATGTGCTTTTTGCATGCATGCTCTCATTGTGCCCACTGGTCACCTGGCAGACCCAGGCGTGCAGAGTGCAGGCTCTCATGAAAGGGAGCTGAGCTGGGGGACTGGGTGTTGTGAGGCTGTATTGCTGGGTCTAAGAACTATGCTCCCTCATGGGGGCAGAAAGAATGCAGAAGCAGGGTTTCCCCAATCTGGCTCAGTGGTAAAGAATCTGCCTGCCATGTAGGAGACACAGGTTTGATCCCCGGTGCAGGGAAGATCCCACATGCCACAGGGCAATGAAGTCTACGTGCCATGACTACTAAGCTTGTGATCTGCAACTAAAGAAGTCCTCGTAATGAAAAGCTCGTGCTCCACAACTAGAGAGCAGGCTCTGCTTGACACAACTAGAGAACAGCCCGTGAAGCAATGCAGACCCACCATGGCCAAACAAACACAGATAAATAAATACTAAAAAGAAGGAGAAGAAAATGCTCCACTCTCTCCAAATGCTCTCCACTCTCGTGTCCACATACAAATGCTCCACTCTCTCCAAATGCTCTCCACTCTCGTGTCCACATACAAATGCTCCACTCTCTCCAAATGCTGGCCTCCAACCAGACCACACTCCCTGGAGCTGCTCTGCAAGGGCAGCCCGTCTCCTGCATCAAGTCTCATCTTAACAGTCACTTTGCACAAGAGGCTCGTGGGCAGATGTACCCCCAGGAAGCTACCTCTGCCCAAATGGGACACACACCTTTCACTTCATCTTAGCTTCCTGTTTGCTTTCTTCAGAGAATTTCTCACACTCACGGATGCTTCATTTACCCAGTTATGGAGGGGCTTTAAAAGCTGTCTTCACTGTTCAGAAGGCTCACGCGACAGGGAGTGAATGGTCTTTTTCTCCACTGGCCCTCCAGCGCCGAGCACAGTGCCTGGCACAGGATATGTGCTGGGTGAATATTTCTAAAATACCACATAAACCCAACCTTCTGAGTGCCCACTCAAGATCCATCACTCCTTCTGTACGTTGATTAGACTCCCTCCCTCATGTCCACTCTCCTCTGTGCTTGAAAACAGTCACCAGATTGTTGTTCTATAATTATTGGTTTATTTTTCGGTCACCGCGAAACTCATGGACTACTTAACAGCAGGAACCCTGCCCTATTCACCTCTGCACCCTAGGTACCTGCTGTGTGTGTGTGTGTTTGTGTGTGTGTGTGTGTGTGTGTATACGCATGCATGCTCGCGTGCTCAGTTGCTGAGTCGTGTCCAACTTTTGTTGACCACATGAACTTCAGCCCATCAGGCTCCTCTGTCCGTGGGATTCTCCAGGCAAGAACAGTGGAGTGGGTTGCCATTTCCTTCTCCAGGAGATCATCCTGACCCAGGGATCAAACTGACGTCTCCTGCACTGGTGGGCGGATTCTTTACCACTGTGCCACCTGGGAAGCCCTACCTGCTAAGTACTTGGGCTCAAGGTTCTGACTGGTTTGCAAAAACGTCTCACATCACCTACTGTGCTTAACAGATAATCATTAAGCCCGAACATCTCCTTTGGTTTTAAAGGCGTGGTCACTCCACAGCCTCTGGTCCAACCTGTTACGGGCTGGGGTCAGGGAGTGGTGAATGTGAGACTAAAACAACAGAAGGCAAAATGATGGCAGAGTGACTGTGAAGGAGTATGGGATAAATGAAAGTAAAAACGTACTGCAGGGAAAGTGTGGCACAGGACAAACAGACTCATGAGAGCGGACGGGAAGGTGGCCAGATGAATCCAGCACAAGCACAGGACAGACCAGCAGACAGCGTGGGCTGAAAGGGGAGGAGGACTGGCCTCACCCATCACATGGAACCTCCTGTGCAGAGAAGAGGCTTCTAAATGAAAACATTCCCATGGTTGACAAAGAGACCAACTGGGGTGGTTTTCCTAACAGTGCATTGTGCTCATAAATACCTGAATGGGGACAATCTGAGTGACTCACAGTTTTCACTTACACCTTTATTGACATTTTAACTACCTGCTTGCTTTGCATTCAGTACTTAATCGCCTTCTTGGTCCTAAAAAGTCTGAGCCAGGCCTATGTGAACCAGACTCCTGTTTCCCTGGGGTGGAGGCTGCGAGGCAGATGGGGAAGGGCAAGCAATTGGCGTCAGTGCCTCCATCGAGCAAAGCGGGGCCTGGATGGAGCCCCCTGTACCTTCTGCACAGCAACATCGCTAGACTGAGGTGGAGTCAGACACTTTCTCCCCCAGCACTCTACTTGGAACTGGAAAAATATGGACTCTAGCGATTCAAAATTAATACTCAACTGATAAAACAGCTTCAGGTAACATAAAAAAATATATACCCATCTGATGTAAAGAACTAAAGAGACTCTAGACATCTTATAATTTTTTTAAAAAGATACACGTTAACTTTCTTATTTAACTAAAACATTTACATGCCATCTTTTTTCTCTACAATGAGAGTTACAGGATTTAAATCGTTCTGCCACATGATCAAACTCAAACTCTAGGTAAACATCACTAGAGAATGAATGCTGAAAAAGAACAATCTCTTTCTGAATTGCTTCTCTGTCATCTCTAGGAGACTGCTAAACTCTAAGGATACTGCTACAAAGCAACTATGAGCACCTACTAGATACAAGGTCAGCATGCCAGCAGGGTGCAGGGACCTGACAACAGAGCAAACTGACCTGTCCGCTTTCAGGCATGTCTAAGTACTCAGGGGCTCATCTGCAAACAGCAAAACCCACTGAAACCAACAAACCCCTCGGACCTAAAGCCAAAGGAAATAACCATGAGAGGGGAGGAAAAGGCTTCCAAGAGGCATCCAGCCAGCCAGTCAGCCCCTTCACTCGCTCATTTTGAAAACAAACCTCTAATGAGCGCCTACAAGGCACCAGGTGCTGGAGACACAGCTGTGAACGAGACAGGGTTCTCATTCGTGTACAGGGGAGGGATGGGTAACAACTGAACTTAGAGGTAAATACAGTGTGCCAGCTGCCGCTGTGTGCTGAGCAGAAGAACAAAACAGGGTGGGGAGACGAGTGCCAGGATGCCAATGGGGACCGCCCTCACCCAGGGGTGACGCTTCACAGAGAAGCTGAGTCAGGGAGCAAGCCCTACAGAGGCGGGCTCACCAGCACCCCTGCCCGGGTAGGGGGCACTGAGACTGACCTGGCCTGCTGGGAGGCTAGTGAGGATGGGGATGTGGCTGGAGCTGGTGAGTAAAGACAGGACAGATGCTAAACACAGAAGTGTTGGGATAGTCAGAGTCAGGAGGCTCCTGCAGGGACTGTGAGGACAGGGCTGACACCCCAGAGAGACTGGGGACCGTGGAGGGCGACAGGCAGGGCACTCACTAGGTTTTAATGGGTATATTCGCCCCTGGATAGAGAGGGCTATGGGATGCTGGGGGGCAAGAGGCAGGCGAGGCTGGCATCTCAGAGCAGGATGACAGCACAGACCCTGGGGAGTGCATCCCAGTCATCTTCTGCTGGCAAAGACAGCGGGACCCGACGATGATTCGACAGTGGATCAGAATCAGGGCTTGAGACCTGAGGCCACCAAGGATTTTGACCAGAGGAAAGGAACAGAAGGACAGAGCCGGCTGGGAAGAAATGCAGCAGGAACAGGGCAGGGACATCGGGGAGTCCGAATCAGGCAAGTTCAGTACGAGATGCTGACTGGACAACTGGGTAGAGAGGGGTTGGACAGGCAGCTGGACACGTGAGCCAGAAAATGTCCTGACTCCACTACTCATCAACTGTGGACACGGGGGAGCTGTTTAACTCCCCGGCCTCCAAATTCTTATCTATAAAATCGGGATAATAAAGCCACTGTGTGGATTAAAAAAAACAGCAACAGGACAAAGGCCATGAACAGTATCTGAGGCACAGCAGATGTTTGATAAAACCCTAGTTCAATAGATACCGGAACCGCTGCTCAGCAGAAGGTACTGGATGGCTGCAATAATTAACTGCTAAGTGCTGTCCCTGAAGGAATCTGCTCACTGAAGTAGGAGCTCAACAGGTATGCAAGTAGCTATATGGAAAAGTGTTAAGGGCCAAACGTTTGAAGAAATGTGCAGAGAAACTAAGTTTATAGGGAAACACCTGGAACAGGAGCCGCTTCACCTGAGCCTCTAGGAGCCAAGAGGTGGGACACGCAGGGCAGGTTGGGAAGGGTGTTCCCGGCAGAGAGAACCTGATGGGTAGTAGAAGAAGCATGAGGACATGGGAGCAGTTATGTGGCTGCAGCATCAGACAAGGCGGGCAGAGGTGAGGCCCGGCACACACAGTGTGGACTTTAAGGGCCAGTGATCAACTTTTTGTGATCCAACCAGTCCACCCTAAAGGAAATCAGTCCTGAATATTCACTGGAAGGACTGCTGTTGACACTGAAACTCCAATACTTGGGTCACCTGATGGCGAAGAGCTGACTCATTGGAAAAGACCCTGAGGCAGGGAAAGACTGAAGGCAGGAGGAGAGGGGACGACAGAGGATGAGATGGTTGGATGGCATCACCAACTCAATGGACACGAGTTTGAGTAAACTCTGGGAGTTGGTGATGGACAGGGAGGCCTGGTGTGCTGCAGTCCGTAAGGTCCCAGAGTTGGACACGACTGAGCGACTGAACTGATCAACTTTTTAGAGTCGTAAGGGAACACTGTAGATCTCTGATAAATATCATTATACCACACTGCTTTGTGAACAAACGTAACGTCAGGAGGAAATGCTGATGTATGGCAGAAACCAACACAATACTGTAAAGCAATTTTCCTTCAATTAAAAATAAATAAATTGAAAAAAAACAATCAGGGGAAAAGGTTCAGGTAGGGAGGGGAACAGACCGAGCAGACCTTATAAAAGACCGTGCCTGTTTTCTCCCAGGAACTTGAAATACATGAGTAGCAGCTGGGCAGAACGCACTCCCTAACCAAATGTAGGTCAAGGTGTCAGGAGACACCCCCACCGGCTGAAAGAGGATATGCAGAACATTATGGATGGTTTATCAGCTGAATAATTTATGCCAACACTATTTACAACATAGTTACTGGGCACAGCAGAGAGCACCAGGGGCCCTTCCAGGACTCAGCTCAGTGAGCACAGAGAGCCAGAATGAAGCTTCTAGACCAAATGTTCCCTCCCTTCTTCTCCTGACAGGACGGTCACCTACAGAGTACTCAGCCCCTAGCAAAATGTATCGCCCCGACCCAAAAAAATGGTGACTGCACGAACACAGGGGCAGCCGGTAACAAGATATCGACTAAGTATCTTATGCTCTCTGCTTAGCTCTAAAATGTACTCTTGATTTCAATGGAAAGTATGTCACATATATCCTTTTTTAGTGGATGCATTAACCAATGATCAACATCCACAAAGATCAACATATTCCAATCAGAACTCACTTCCTTCCTGTCCCCCCAAATCTGTTCCTGCTTCCATCTACAAGAAGGCAAGCATTCATCTTTCTTTTTCTGTCTCAGTACTATTTCCTGAATAACCCAGAGGGGTGTGTTCCTCATTGACCCATAGTCCCAGCATTGTCAATCTGTACATTTATATCCCAGATCCACAGATCTATTTCTCTATGTGGACTTCTTGGATTTGGCTATTCCTATGTCAGTCCTACAATATTCAAATGATGTGTGCTTGACAAGCAGTATGTGTTTTTATACTGAATCTGCTCCTCTCAAACACTTCTAGGGAAACTTCTCAATTTGCCTAATTTCCCTCAAAACCTCAACCGCATTACAGGTTAACTAGAGAAAAAGAACTGTTTTTACAACATTGAATGTTACTCTCTGAATAAACAAGATGCTTCACCAGTCGGTCTGTTTTATGTCCTATAGTAAAGCTTCAGAGTTTACTACAAAAAAGTCTACACAAAGGTCCCTACATTTCTTTTCACACGTTTCCTTAAACATTTCAGAGTTTTTATTGCTTCTGAAACTCCGATCCTTTATCTATGACATTTTCTAACCAGTTATTGCTGATATAAAGGAAAGCTATTTAACTGTTTTATACTTTTCTTGTACCTATTTTCTGAGGCCAGCATGTCAGCTGACAACCTAGCCTTTCAACCTTTCTGCAAAAAGAAGCTTCTGTTAAGAGGCAAGTCCCTTTTATCTATTCAGCATTCTAAATGTATCTTGAGCCTATCTCTCTACCTACGTACACACACACACACACACCCACGCACACACACACACTATCAGTGTTCCACACCTTTGCAAGTAACACTGGCTGGTGAAGAAGAGTGCCCATGTGATTCCTCAGCAAGAGCCTGGCTTCATTCCCTGTGTGTCTAACTTCAGGGCACTGGTGACCTCAGCACAAAAAACAGGTCACTAGATTCAGCTCTACCTTCCTCAGACTGCCAACACTGCTTTCGATGGCTCCCATATCTACCCTAATTAGGAGCAAGTGCTCCTGTCTTGTAACACTCAAGGCTTCTAAATGCTTCTTTTCTCTTCTGCGCGCATTAAAACAAAAGGGAGCACTCTAACTTAGTTCGGCCACAATGGTCTCCTTGAGCTGATTTGTCTCTGTCTTTGTACCAGTTCACTGATGAATGCTCAGATGTTTTCTCCTAATGGATAAAAATGACATATTAAACTGGGAGTTTTACATCAGGTTGTCCATCTGTAAAATGCTATGTTGTATTTCTTCAACACACTTAAATATTTTAAATTATTTTTATTTTAGTAAAATACTTAAATACTATCACATGCATATTGTTCTTAATGTACACTATCCTCTAAATTGTGGGGTCATGTAAACAGTTTTTTCTAACAGAATGGGAGAAAAAGTGGAGGGCTGGCATGCTCTCTCCGGGCTCAGCTCACTATGGGACACACCATTCCCTCAGTTTAATCAAGAGGATTCTAGAGACCTTGAAGGAGGTAGGGCCACAAGAAAGGAGCCTGGTTCCCTGAATGATCGTGGGGAGCTGAGGCCCCCTTCTCAGTGGCCTGGGTGTGCATGAGAAATAAACTTGCTTTATGTAAAGTCACGGAAGTAATGTGCATGATAGTGGTTAGCCCACCCCTAGCTAGAGAGTGATGAGAGTTTAGAATAGCAGATAAGGGAAATAAAAAAGGTAATGACTAAGATAAAATGAAGGCAGGGTTATGAGGCTCCAGTGAACACTGGATCACATGCATTTGTACTTCTACCAATTCTTATTAATAAATTGAAATCTGCTATGTTAAACTACTTAGTAAATGTGGCATTTAAAAAATATACGTAACTAATTCCTATTTTCATTACACTAAGATGACAACATGTAACCTAGGCTACCTCTCCAAGTTCATCAAGATTCAAGGTGCCCAATACACCTACTGATTCTGCCTAATAGCTTTTTGCTTTAAGAATTCCTGCTATTTATAAGTTGATAGTGAAAGTGAAGTCGCTCGGTCATGTCTGACTCTTTGCGACCCCATGAACTGTAGCCTACCAGGTTCCTCTGTCCATGGGATTTTCCAGGCAAGAATACTGGAGTGGGTTGCCATTTCCTTTTCCAGGAGATCTTCCCAACCCAGAGATTGAACCTGGGTCTCCCACATTGTAGGCAGACACTTTACAGTCTGAGCCATCGGGGAAGTCCTTTATAAGTTGATAGGCAACATCTATTCTCTTTTGTATGTCAGGTTATTTCTCAATTCTATTCAATATATTGCTAATTTGACTACCAAGTTTTTTAGTGTATTTAATGGATTTTATTTTCTCTTGGTTTTATTTGTTCTTTTAGTATAGTCTTTTATACAAGTCTAGTTTCAAAATCTGTTTAACAGAAGTAAAATCCACTTTGATATCATTAAGAAAAAAAAGATAATTCACCTTCTGAAATTCTCCTGTTTTATAACAGTGATTTTTCTGTAAGCTCACATAACATTGGCTCTTTTCTAGTGTTCAACAATTTATTCATAGATGCCATGATTTGCTTCATTTTATTTTTTTCCACTTACTTATCCTTTAGTTGAATTTACTGGTCATTATTTATCCTGTACATATAACTCAAGACCTACTTAAAAGCAGGTCTTCTCTGTCTTTTTCAACAGAGAAAGCTGTCAGGCTTGACATACACACCATAGATTTTTATCTTCAACTTCCCCACCCAGTACCTAGATGTTAGCAGGTGTCCCTTTATAAACACAGTGAACAAGTTCATTTTTAAGGACTTGGACTGCATTTATCTCATAAGAGACATTCAATCAGTTCTGTCACAGGCAAAAGACCCTTCCAGAACCAAGGAAGGACTAAATTTCCTCTGAAGAAAACAAGGCCTGAAGTTATTTCTACCACTCACTAGAATATTGAATATTAGAATGTAAAACATTTCATAGATGTGAAATGCATAGAAGAAAAATACATGTTTAAGTGCATTCTCATGGAGATTCAGACTGGCAAAGCCAGTCCAAGGACTTGCATCCAAAGACAGTCCCACAGCATGTTAAGAAGCAAGAACAAGCAATTGGATGTTACACAGCAGCTGGTGAAACACTGTACAAATGGGATTCCAAGAAGGGAGGGAGGAAGGGAGGGAAGGGGAAAGGGAGAGAGAGGGAGGGAGGGAGGGAGAAGAAGAAAATAAGGGTAGCAATGAAGCAGGCTCAAAGGGGCTGATTTTCAATAGTTATTAGGTGACTGCAAAAATTTCTAACAATTAGAACCAGTGAAGTTGCTCAGTTGTGTCCAACTCTTTGCAATCCCATGGACTGTAGACTACCAGGCCCCTCCATCCATGGGGTTTCCCAGGCAAGAATACTGGAGTGGGTTGCCATTTCCTTCTCCAAGGGATCTTCCTGACCCAGGGATTGAACCCAGGTGTTCTGCATTATAGCCAGATGCTTTACCGTCTGATTCACCAGGGAAGCCCAGAATTAGAAAATGCTTTCAATATCGGCATATCATACAACAAATTTTATTCCCATATATTTAGAAATTTTACAAAAATCAATAAAAAAAGGTTACTTTTGTGACTTACACATCACTATAAAAGACCACTTTACAAGAAGAAAAATATTAAATTTACAAAAAGAATTTTAAATGAAAAGAGTTTTTCATTTGAACTACTAAATTTAACTATATTTTGTCTTTTAACCAACATGTTAGGATAAACAGACTTCTGAATCAAAGTTTTCATCTTACCCTGAAAAATCAGCAGAATATTGTCCATAATCAAAGATATAGACTCTAGTGATTTGGCATACTGTGAGGTATCCCAAAGCAAACACGAAACAATATCTAGAAAACAAAAACAAGCTAGATTAGTGAAATAAGATTCATTTTGTTAAAGAATACATTTTAAACTAACAAATTAACTACATGATATGGTTCAGAAATTGTAAACCTCACTAGATCTACTCTACAAATGGTTTTCTTTGATAAACAGAAAAACTCTTTACTAGTGTCTGCTTCAGTTTCCTTGAATTTTATACCATTTTCAATGGCAACAAATTTAGTTCCTACCTTTATTCATTTTTTCCTTCTGAAAAACCTCCATATAACAGATTATGTATCTGAAAGTAATGCTCACAACATAAAACTGAATATGGTAAGTACTGGTACCTACTTATTTTCCTTCTTCTTTTTCTTTACTTTATTGTGTTGGTTTTGCCATACAATGACATGAAACCGCCATGGGTTTACATATGCTCCCCCTCCAGAACCCCCCTCCCTCCTCCATCCCGATTCCCTCCCCCTGGGACATCTCGGTGCACCAGCCCCGAGCATCAACCCTGGGCTGGCGATTCATTTCACATATGATAATTAACATGTTTCAATGCCATTCTCCCATATCATCCCACCCTTGCCCTCTTCCACAGAGTCCACGAGTCTGTTCTATACATCTGCGTTCCTTTTGTTGTCTCGCATGCAGGGTTCTTGTTACCATCTTTCTAAATTCCATATATATGCGTTAGTATACTGTATTGTTGTTTTTCCTTCTGGCTTACTTCACTCTGGATAATAGGCTCCAGTTCCGTCCACCTGAGTAGAACTGATTCAAATGAATTTTTTTTTAATGCTGAGTAATATTCCATTGTGTATACTTTCTTATCCATTCGTCAGTTGATGGGCATCTAGGTTGCTTCCATGTCCTGGCTATTGTAAACAATGTGGCGATGAACATTGGGGTACACGTGTCTCTTTCAATTCTGGTTTCTTCGGTGTATATGCCCAGCAGTGGGATTGCTTGGTCATATGGCAGGTCTATTTCCAGCTTTTTAAGGAATCTCCACACTGTTTTCCATAGTGGCTGTTCTAGTTTGCATCCTTTTCTCCACATCCTCTCCAGCATTTATTGCTTGTAGATTTTTGGATGGCAGCCATTCTGACTGGTGTTAAGTGGTACCTCATTGTGGTTTTGATTTGCATTTCTCTGATAATGAGTGATGTTGAGCATCTTTTCATGTGTTTGTTAGCCATTTTTATGTCTTCTTTGGAGAAATGTCTTTTAAGTTCTTTGGCCCACTTTTTGATTGGGTCGTTTATTTTTCTAGAATGGAGCTGCAGGAGTTGCTTGTATATTTTTGAGATTAACTGTTTGTCCATTGCTTCATTGGCTATTATTTTCTCCCATTCTGAAGGCTGTCTTTTCACGTTGCTTATAGTTTCCTTTGTTGTGCAGAAGCTTTTAATTTTAATTAGGTCCCATTTGTTTATTCGTGCTTTTATTTCCGAAATTCTGGGAGATGGGTCATAGAGGATCCTGCTTTGGTTTATGTCAGAGAGTGTTTTGCCTATGTTATCCTCTAGGAGTTTTATAGCTTCTGGTCTTATGCTTAGATCTTTGATCCATTTTGAGTTTATTTTCCTTCTTTTTGGAAAACAAAATCTATTATGAAAATATTTGGCTGAAACACACATCAAACAAGTTCTTAAGAGTATTTTTAAAACTTGTCCTCAATTGTCTAAAATCATAAACAGTGTGTATCAGGTGGTATTTACTCACATTTTATAAACATAAATGTTTAATAATTTTCAGTCTTAAGATGTATGGGAGAGCGCTACAACAATTAAAAACATCAGGATTTCTCTGGTGGTCCAGTGGTTAAGAATCCGCCCATCAATGCAAGGGACATGGGTCCAATCCCTGGTCAGGGAAGATTCCACATCCTGTCGGGCAACTAAACCACGAGTTGCAACAAGTGAACCCATGTTCTAGAGCCTGGGCTCTGCAGCAAGAGAAGCCACAAGGAGAAGCTCGTGTACCACAACTAGAGAGTAGCCCCCCAGCTTGATGCAACTAGAGAAAGCCCAAGCATGACAACAACAAAGACCCAGCACGGCCATAAATTAATTATTTTTAAAAAAGAATTTAAAACACCGTTTTGGGGAGCTAATTTACGTATCAACATAACAGAAATTCACAAACAGACTCTAGAATATATATACCACTGTGTAAAATGAAGGCTGTAATGCATATTAGCAGGAGTGAATGGACTATCACCTAATGAGTTAGACAATTTGGGTGGGTGAATGGAGCTATACCTTCATTGAAACAATCTTAGATGGATAAAAGAATTAAATATACAGTATAAAACTAAAACACATATGGGCTGTCAATAAATATTCAAATGTCCTCAAATCAGTGAAAGACTTTCTAAACATACATAATATAGAAGAAATCAACAGAAAAAAACCCCAATGTATTTGATTAATTTAAAACCTTAGACTGCTCAAACAGGCCATACAGGAGGTTTTAGGAAAGGGTCCTTTCAAACTTCAGACAAATAAGTAATTCTCATCTACTTGGATTATTCCTGAGCGAAGAAGTCTGCACTAGATAACTGAAATAATCTTTAATAAGAGTTCAGCACACTAAAACTAGTTGTAATTTAAAATAAGATACCTTGACCAAGCAGGGTTTATTGGATAAACGCAAAAATGATTCAATATAGGAAGCCAAATTTAGTGGTGTAGGTATTTACATCTTGAAAACTGGCAAACACTATAGATTATTCAATGAACATGAATTTGAGCAAACTCCAGGAGATACTGAAGGACAGGGAAGCCTGGAATGCTGCAGTCCATGGGGTCACAAAGAGTCAGACACTCATTAATGTAAACAAAAATTACTCATTAACGTAAACAAAAATATCAACCAACATTCATTAACTGAACCACATTTGTTTGTCCATGATGTGAGCAACTTCTTCACTGACTTACTGACTGAACAAACAAACAGATAATTCAAACCAGAGATAATCAAACCAAAGCCTGGAGGATAAATCTCGCTCCCTGCTTTGCTTCTGTCAATCAAATTTGTTTGACCACACTCATGGCCATATACTCACTCTAGTATTCTTGCCTGCAGAATCCCAGGGACAGAGGAGCCTCGTGGGCTGCCGTCTGTGGGGCAGCACAGAGTCGGACACGACTGACTCGACTTGGCGGCAGCAGCAGCGTGGCCATTTACATGTATACTGTTTAGGGTTGCTTTCGCCTCAGAACATCTGCGCTGAACAACTGCAGCAGCATCTACAAGGTCCTCAAAGCCTAAAATATTTACTATCTGGCTCTTTATGAAAGAAGTTTGCTGACCCGAATCAGAAGCAATGAAGAGAATGCTAATAATACACGCTAAACTTTTAAAACTATGTCATGACCTGCAGCTATGACATTGTGAATAGTGCCCCACCCCCCCAAAAAAAAAAACCCAGAAAATCTTATTCTTCTAGCATTCAAAAACTATTATTCAGTTCAGCAAAGAAGTTGCTCTTACTCACACTATGAACAAAAAGAGAGAAGTGTCAATCTGTATCTTTAGTGTTTCACTTTCAACTTACTCATTAACGTCAACAAAAATATCAACCAGCATTCATTAACTGAACCACATTTGGTTGCCCATGATGTGAGCAACTTCTTCACTGAACCGGAAAAAATCTGTGGTCTGATTCTGTCAACTCATGACTGAACTGCGATCATGGATTGGTTATGAGTTCGTCAAAAATCAATGAAAGCATTCCGCAGAATTAAAGAAAAACAAAGAGGAGACACATGTAGCTGGCGTGGTGTGATTCCTTCTGCCCATGGCTGCAGCAGCGACCACCTTGCGTCCCTGAAGCGGTGAGCTAACGGGCAAAGGACAGAACTGCAAGACAAGAAAGACGCCTACCTCCTTAACAAACACTGTGGAGCAACTGCACTGGCTCTGAATAACCTAAGCCCAGAGAAAATTTGAGGTGCTGGGTTTTTTTCTATCATCCAGAACTCAAATGCATTCCTGGTCGATACCCAAGCGCACCATAATTTCATTGCTATCTTTTGGGTTAGGCTGCCGTGAAGGATGACAGGGAAAGCCTCTGATTTGTCAAGTTCAGCATCAGCAGAAGAAAACAGACATACAGGCCGATACGTACATGCGTGGTAATTCTTATCAGTGCTGTGGTCGGTACATATGTTTCACTAAATGTCTTCAAACAGAAAAATGTACATGCACATAAAATCCAAGCAGACCTGACGGAGATTTAAACAACGGCCCCAGCAACTTTTTACTCTTCCTATCTGTGTGATCTTGAGAAAGTGACACTACTTCTGAACTCTCGTCCTCTCCCTTAGAAAAAGCAGATACACAGGGAGGGAGGGTGACTATTCTAACTCAGTCACCATGGTCTCGTAGTCACTGCGACTGACAGTTTACAGGTGGGCATGAAACTTAAGTATCGTCAGCGAAACATGACACAGCTTTTGGAAAGGTTTTCTCCTTAAGTAGCAAGCAGGACACTTGCTTGGAGGAGGGCATGTCAACCCACTCCAGTATTCTTGTCTGGAGAATCCCCTTGGACAGAGGAGCCTGGTGGGCTACAGTCCCTGGGGTTGCAAAGAGTCAGACACAGCTAAGCAACTAAGCCCAGCACAACACAGGACCCTTGCTACTGCTATGCCGATTAAGCCCAGCTAGCCTACAGACAATTTGGTGAGATGGTAAAGCAGAAAAGCTAAATAAAACAAAACACAGAACTTTCTGATGCCCTCATAAAAACAGAGTTGCTGAGTTAAATCAACAACTGCCTCGCCTCATGACTTCTCCCTAGAAAGGTGAATCTCTCTGCTCTGGTTACCATTATACCACTATGAGTTATACCATTATACCACTATGAGTTGGGATTTCTGCTCTGTGCAGTTTTAAAAGCATCTTGATACTATCATCCCTTATTACAAAATGAAATCAACAAGATTTGAAGAGTTCCAGAGAGAACATTTTATTATTCATTCAAACATAAGTGTTGAATTACTGCCTCATTTTAAAAAAGAGAAACTACATCTAAAATACTCTAGATATTAGATATGAAGTGGAAATTGTTCAGGAAAAAACAAAGTACTCAGGGACTATGGGAATTAATGGGCTTGAAATGCCTAGAACTGAAAATGAATTCTTCCCAAATGAGGAAACAGGCAACATCACCCAAAGGTTCAAAATCCTGATGGAGAGAAAGACAAAAACTAGTATGTGAGCCGTTGTTTTAATGTGCTGAAGTCAAACGAAACTCATCACTTTCAAAGTGCTTAAGTTCAGGGGGCTTTGGGTGCAGCCCCAATTCAGGAAAGGCCAACATATCTGAGGGTTAACTGTGGTGTATGCTTAGTTGCTTGGTCGTGTCAACTCTTGGGACCCCCACAGTCGTAGCCCATCAGGCTCCTCTGTCCATAGGATTTCCACCTGGGAAGCCCTACTTACTGCTGCTGCTGCTAAGTAACGTCAGTCGTGTCCGACTCTGTGCGACCCCATGCACTGCAGGGGGTCCTACCTATGAGGCTCCTCCGTCCCGGAGTGGGTCACCAGTGCCTTCTCCCCTACTTACTATACAGTTCAATTTACATGAAATTCTAAAACAGATACACTGATCAAAGGTGGTAGAAAGCAGAGACCAAGCGGATTGCAGGGGCCTGGGCTGTAAAGATTACAAAGGGAATGCTGGAACCTTGGGGGAATGAATGAAGTGTCCTGTGTCTGGATTTGGAGGGTAGCTACATAGGTCTGGACATTTGTCAAAACTCACTGAACTAGTGGTTCTACTTTGGTTCAGGTAATTTTTATCTAAAGAAAGTTGATTTTATTTCTTTATTTTTTTAGGTCACCTCAGGTCTCCTCAGACACTTCCTGTTGATTCTCTACCATCACCACCCCTTCTGGGCTTTGTTCCTAACCAGTTCCAGCAGCAGCCTTCTTCGGAGGACTGCCTTGGGGCTTCTAGAGTAGAAAGTTGATTTTAAAATTATTGGGAAACAAATTTTATAATCTCCTTTGCAGATTCCTTCTCAACCTGGAACTCCAGGGTTCAGTCCTCTTCTGCATTTATACCTATTTCCAAAAGGATTTCATCCTGTCCCATGCCTTTAAATACAAACACAACAGTCATGTGAATACGAACATAACTATTAGGCATGACAGTTGGGACCTACAGGCGAATGAAGTAAAACAAAAGATGAGTGTTCTATTTCTAAGTATATTTCAAAATAGGACCTAAGTCTGATAAAGTCAGCAGGGACCTGGAAAGATTGACTGCTTATAAACTGTTCAAGCTTTCTATTTAAAAATTTATGATTAATCAAGTCTGTTCATTTATAGTTAGTGGCATACCTGAGAATGAGGCTGTTATTCTAAAACCAGAGTGAGTTTGGCTGTTCTTTCATCTCACTCTACTTCTATGAAAGTAACACAGGCATAGTTTCAAAGGGTCCAGCACAGACCACCAGGACCAAGCTGTCTGCAGCTGCACACCCTGCACAGAGCCTCTGCTCCCCAGATGCCACTTCCCAGCCCACCCTGGGCCTGGCAGGACAGACTGGCCCATCTTCAATAGCACCATCCTCGCCAGCACTTAGGTTCCAGCTTCTGCCTCTTTGAGTTTCAGACAAACGTGTGTGTTGAATCTACTACGATAACTGGAAGCCTCAAAATTTAATCTTATATCATCATTAAAACATCAGTTTTCTATAATCTTTTTGATAGTATTTGCATTTTATTCTCAAAGTCCCATTATCAATTTAATGGAATTTTAGTAAATGCAATCCTTAACATTTCTTGCTCTTTTTACTTTGTACACATTAACACATTCTAAGATACTTTGTTTCTGCTAAGGTATTAGGACCAAAAGTTAAGTTTATCCTCAGGTAACCAATAGGTGAGTATCAACTATCTAACTACGTGATGTCTTAAGCCAAGTTGAAAGGCTCCTTCCACTATTGTTTTTTTAGCTGCCAAGTCCTGTCTGACATTTTGGGACCCCTTGGACTACAGCCCAGAATTCCGTGGTGGCTCAGATAGTAAAGAATCTGCTTGCAATGTGGGACACCCAGGTTCGACCCTTGGGTCGAGAAGATCCTCTGGAGAAGGAAATGGCAACCCACCCCAGAATACTTGCCTGGAAAATCTCACGGACAGAGGTGCCTGGCAGGCCACAGCCCATGGGGTCACAAAGAGTCAGACACAACTGAGCAACTTCACTTTCACCTGGACTACAGCCCACCAGGCTCCTCTCTCCACGGGATTTTTCCAGCAGGAATACTTGTGTGGGTTGCCATTTCCTTCTCCAGGGGATCTTCCCAACCTAGGGATCAAACCTGTGTCTCCTGTATTGGCAGGTGGGTTCTTTACCACTGAGCCACCAGAGAAGCTCTCTTCCATTATTATCACATTTATAAACACATTCTCGTAAAGATATACAGTACCCACTCTTCACATTTTGAAATCACATGCCTTATCTCTTCCGAGAGTTTTGTCTGTTAAAGATGTCACTTTGACTCAACACACTTGCCTTTTATAGAAGGAACAGAAAGAGCAGTGAGATACGACTTCTCCATTGCAGGAACCTGACATCAAGCCAGGAGCACAGCCATAGTATCTGACAGCCAATGGTGAGTGACAGTGCTGGGTTTTTCCAGGATTAGCTATTGAGATGCCAGTCACCCCTGTCTCACTATGTCTATTTAGAGCATCTTTATCGCATCTTGTGAAAACTGTTCTCTTAGATGTTGCATCCTTCCCTACACGGCACTCCTTGAAGATTTCAGATGTCTGAGTCTAATGAGAGCCTGGCACTGAGCTTGACAAAGAAAAGGCATTCTGTAAAGTGGCAGAACAGAACAGAAGGAGTGTGAAAAGATGTTAATCACAGGCCAGGGAAGTAACTGAGGGCTCCTCCAGGGACGACGATGATGTGGATGTAGCCACAAATACAGAGCAGGAGCAACATCGAGGAGATGATGCCTCCCTGTGAGGCTAAACGCCCAGAGCCAGGAGTGGCCAGCCTGACATGTACCAGTGAAAACTGGGACAAACTACAGGAAATAAGTTAGTGTGTAAAATAGGGTTCAGGGTATTTGGAAGGGCCATGCGTGTCTTGAGGATTTCTGGTTATTCTCCTGCAGGTGTTCAAAGATCTTTGAGCAAAGAGTGATATATTGAAATGATTCTTAGGCAAGTAATAGAGCCTAACCCATCCACAGGATGGATAGTAAGAGATAAGGCTGGGAGTCAGAGGAGCAGTTATGTAGCAGCAAGAAACAAGTTCTGAGTTAAGATGGGGATGTGACAGCAAGTGCTGGGGGTTTCCAAGGATAAACTCAAAAAATATCTCATAATATATCAGCTGCAGAAACTAAGCAGAAGAGTGGGTTTGTAAATTAGGGCTTATCAAGAAAACACAGAAGTCGACTTGAGTCCAAACTGGCTTGGGCTGGAAAGCTGGCTTGGTCTCTTCCTAGCTGGTGACTCCAGACCAGTTGGTAAATGAAGCCTCAGTCTTCTTCTCTTTTCCAGGCACCTTTCTTTCTTAATTTCATTGCACTGAAGGCTTGAAAGCCTCTACCCTGAATACCACACTTGTCTGACTACTATTCCCACGTGAATATTTAATGAGGCCTCTCAAATTTATCATTCAAAGAAAGCCCCCCTACCCAGTAACCTGCCTCTCCCCAGCCACCCCATTTTCCTACATGACATAGTCCACCTGGCCTCTCAGGCCAGAAACCTAGTTCATATCGACGCTGACTTAATTCTAATAAAACAGCAAGCTTGCTCCAATACAGCCCCATTTTCTTCTGTGTCCTTTGTGCTACTATTACCATATGTAAGAGTTTGCTTAAATTCATGTTCATTGAGTCTGTGATGCCAACCAACCATCTCATCCTGTGTTGTCCCCTTCTCCTTTTGCCTTCAATCTTTCCCAGGATCAGAGTTTTTTCCCAATGAGTCAGCTTTTTGCATCAGGTGGCCAAAGTATTGGAGTTTCAGCTTCAGCATCAGTCCTTCCAGTGAATATTCAGGGTTTATCTCCTTTAGGATTGACTGGTTTGATTTCCTTGCAGTCCAAGGGACTCTGAAGAGTGTTCTCCAGTACCACAATTTGAAAGCATCAATTCTTTGGTGCTCAGCTTTCTTCATGGTCCAACTATCACATCTGCACATGACTACTGGAAAAACCATAGCTTTGACTAGACGGACCTTTGTAACGTCTCTGCTTTTTAATACACTGTCTAGATTTGTCATGGGCTTCCCTGGTGGCTCAGATGGTAAAGAATCTGCCTGCAATGAGGAGACCCAGGTTCAATTCCTGAGTTGGGAAAATCCCCTAGAGAAGAGAATAGCCACCCACTCCAGTATTCTTGCCTAGAGAATCCCATGGACAGAAGAGCCTGGCAAGTTAGAGTACACGGGGACTGCCAAGAACGGGACACGACTGAGTGATTAAGCACTAGGTCTGTCAGAGTTTTCCTTCCAAGGATCAAGTGTCTTTTAATTTCATGGCTGCAGTCACTGTTTGCAGTGATTTTGGAGTGTGCTGTTTCTGTTTCATCTCTCACCCATGGTACACAGCGGCTGACATTCCCTTCCGATTTTAAATTCACAGTTTTGTTTTTCAGCCTTCCTCTAGGAGTGTCCCCTGTGTCTGTAATCTCAGTGGTCAGTCAAAGGCTAGTCAGGGCTTGTGCTTAAAAATCCGCCCCAGTAAACACTTCTGCCCTCCGCTGAGGGTGCCAGGTGTGGGTCTGAGAGCTCCTTCAACAGTCCAGAAAGTTTCAAGCCCACCCTGGCCGTCTCTCTCCTTTAGGCCCGCCAGATTTCCCCTGACATGGAGGCAGTCTCCAGGCAGCCATGGTTGTATCAGTATCTTCTCTAGTCTCTCCATGGCTCTCTCGCTGCCAAGAATCTCTCTGCTATACATTAGACCAAATCCTCAGGACGGGAGAGCTAGAGGCATCC
Organism: Antilocapra americana; assembly: GCA_007570785.1. NCBI lineage: Eukaryota > Metazoa > Chordata > Mammalia > Artiodactyla > Antilocapridae > Antilocapra > Antilocapra americana. The sequence continues at coordinate 9,519,368 of ML660778.1, read as the reverse complement.
TCTGTGAGCCACTGTCCGGGCTTTCTGCCTTCTACCCCAAAGCGAGTCAACCAAAGCTGCGGTCTTTGTGGTGGGCCCTGCCCCAGGAGAACTCACTGCCAGAGAATGAAAGGTGGAGGGGAGCCCAGGCAGGAACACCGCCATTCCCACTGTTCTCACTCAAAGGTCAACAGTTTTCTTTTAAATAAAAGCTTCTCGAATTGCTGTTTGCTTTGAGTAAATTTTCAGAGCCCAACAATGGTTTTGACCAGTTTTATTGCTACTTTGGGGGGAGAAAATTTGTGGATTTTTAGCTGAAACTTCAGTTCATTAAAGTAGGATTTGGTAGGCTTGTATGGAAATATATGATTTCTGGAGGGGTGGGGGGCGGGTGTAAATTCAAGTTCTGAAATAGATTCAGAAAATCGGAAACATATCCACACCTAGAAAAGTCCCTGGGGAGGAACGAGCCTGTCAGCCCTCACTTGGAGCATGAGCTGAGCTCTGTGGCTGGAAATCTGAGGCTCTAACAGAAGAATTTTAAAACACTTTTTATAAAACCAGCTGTTTTACCAGCAAAAACCAGCCACCACATCATCTTCGTACAAGACTCAGATGCCCCTGTTCTGTTCCCAGTCGCTGCAGTGCCACTGTCCTCTTGGGGTAAAGGAACCGTCTCCCCAGGGTCCCCATTTGGGCATCTTCCTGGATGGGGAGACTCCAGATTCTCTCTTACTGTCTTCCTAGAGACCTGCAGGTCATCTACATTCCCTGATAAAACTGCTGGTCCTCAGAAGACAGGGCCTGCTGGGTTCCCCGCCCAGGAGCCCTCTCACCTAGAACGACAAGGTCTCTACGAGTTACAAGCACAATACAAGTCGTGAGGGGCTGTGTCTGTTCTTTTACAAAGCCTTATTCATGACAACAAGAAAGGAGCTCAGCTGTATTCACTAGACCAGACACAAACTGAGACACGGATTCATGAGGGCACTGGGTCCTTTTCTTTCTCACTTTGTTTACAGATGACAAAAAGGACCCAAACCACATGGTGACTGTTCAGCTCTGTTATAAAATCTAACTCTGCTCCCACACCTGTCTGTAATATAATGAAGTCACTTAATGGTGTTTTATAAAGAAAATTTCCAAAGTTGACTCAAAGATAGAAAGAAAATTGAGTATTGGCTCTTGGTATCAAGCAGGATGATTTTATCGTTCAAAATGTAAAGACTTCTATAGACATTCCCTGGTGGTCCAATAGTTAGAGCTCAGTGCTTTCCCTGCCGAGGGAATGGGTTCAATCCCTTGTCAGAGAACTAAGATCCCACACGCTTTGCACTTGGCCAAAAGGAAAAAGAAAAGGGGGGGGAAAGGCATAGACTTCTATAGTTTACATCAAGATTTCAGATGTCTGGATTGTAGTTAAAAATATCAACTGATTAGACAGTCCTTAAATCAATAAATATTCAGAAATGAAGTTTTAAAATGAAGTTTTAATGTTTTAAAAACATCAAAAACTCTATCTGGCAGTCAGTCTAATGAGAGAATCTTAAACTGAGAAAGACAATTACCCACAAAAACGCATCCAAATTTCAGTCTATTCTAATTGCTACTAAAATCAGAACCGTGATAACTAAAGTCTATAAAAGGCTCCATGTTCTCCTGTGCTGTGCTGCGCTTGGTCGATCAGTCGTGTCCAACTCTTTGTGACCCCAGGGACGACCACCCTCCAAGTCAGAGACCCAGCGCCCCTCGCGACCACAAGACCAGGAACCGGTCAGTCTTTGCTCTTCAGGGGCTGCATGTTGTAACAAACGGTGCCGAGCTGCCTTCCTACCTGCACAGACGATCACTCACCTTTCTTCCATTACCCTTTGGGGTGAAAAGCACATAGGTGGAAAAACAGAAAAGGAAAAAGGTGATTCGATTCATTCTGTAAAGATCTTCAAAGCGAGGGCAGCAAGGAAGATGATGTGTGTGGCGATCTAAGGAAGCTGGAGCTACAGAGCAACAGCGGGCTGGAGGGGTTGGGAGGAGTGTAAGGACAGCGGGGCATCCTCACCGCCCACTGAGAGCCTACCGCTCCAGGGGCGGTCTCAAATGCCTTTCAGGTGTCCATGCTTCAAACAACCCAAGAGGAGACTGATGAAGCAAGGTGATGGCAAATACAGGCAGTGGGGGGATGAAGGAAGAAGTGAGGATTTATCCCACTGGCTTCACTGCTCAGCTGCCAAGTCTGGATAAATTAACAAACTAACCCAAGAATTAGAATTAAAGAACTTTAGCTTCCCAATTCGGCCTTCAAACTAAGATTAATTTATATTACTTGCACACACACCAATTATCAATGACGGAAAACAACCCCAAAATAAAATGGATAGGACACTGCCTGCTTCCCATGGAAAATCTGCCATGTTGTGAAGGTCAGGGGGGAGCTGAGTTTATCAGCTGGTTGCATGGGGCTTTGGTGCTGAACAGATTGGGTTTCAAATTCTGAGCCTGCTGGGGACCAGTTGTATAAACCTGGGGAAAGCATCTAGGTCTCTGAATCTTTGTTTTCTTCAACAATAATGCTGAGATATGGTATACAGCACAGGCAGCTGTAAGAATCGCATGGGAAGGCAGCACCTTAGCATCTGTGTTTAATAGATATCATTAGCAGTTTAGCTATTAAGAATAATTTATTTGTAATTAAGATTGTCTATTGTCCTTTGGGGTTCCATCCTACTCATTTCCTAACTTTTATCATTTTCTTCGTTGGATTTTATCTTCAAGTCTTTAAGTCTGTTCTCTGAACACTTTCTAAAGCTCTCCTGTCTAAGGAAAAAAGTTTATTCTATTATCTTGTACTATTATCTATTATCTTGTACTATTCTAAATAACAGCTCTCTGATAATTCATGTTTTGAAATGAAGCTATGCTCCACCAAAATGAGTTCTATATGAGACTTCTTGAAACTTTGAAAGGCAAATCGTGCCAACCCCATCCTGAAATTGTTACCTTCTTCCCAAGGCAAGTCCTGCTAAGGCACATAGTCTGTCATACCCTAAGATTAATTTCCAGTCCCGCAAAGGACGAGCAATCCCATCTCTTCTCTGGGCTTCACTAAGTGTAAGCAAAAGCTCACACTTTCGAGAGAAATAGGTGCCCAGGCTCACCTGCTTATAACATCCTTTCAGCAAAAAGCCCTACTGTTTTTCAGGTTATCAGATATTCTGCCCTCTTATCTTCTGATTCTCTCTCCATAACTACTCTAAATAAGAACTGTTTAATAAGCCAGCAGCAGCAAGCAGGATGGGATCACTGTCTTTTCCCTATACAAATTTATGTATCAGAAAGTATTTTAAAAGTCTTTTCTTAGTCAATTGACATTAAAGTAGCACTTTAAAGTCTATACTCATTATGTAATTAAATAAGTAAGCCTCAAGCATGGAACTTGCAAAAGACTGGACAATTTTAAATTAAGGTAGATTATTGAGAGAATAAAATCACTTTTATTCAAATATTTCTCTGGGAGGTAATAAAGCCTTTTAAAAAGCCCCCAACAACAAAAAAAAAAAAAGCCCCCAACACTGAGTTCTGATGATGACTAAGACAAACCCAGTCACTGTGTCTCCAATATGCTTGCTATTCTTTCAAAAAATAACCCAGGCTGTTTATGCTATCTGGTTAAGAAGGTGAGAATCTCTTTTTCTCTAATTAAAAAGAAAACTTTAAAAGAATCTCCATAAATCAGCAATAACCACAGAAATTAATTTCACAGACATCCAGAACTGATCATTACTTGTTTTGCTATGGTCTGAGTGACATCACCTCTTGGAACTATGGTCTCCTTCTCTGTCCAGTGGACAATGACTTGGTGTCTCAGACAGTAAAGAGTCTGCCTGCAATGCAGGAGACCTGGGTTCGATCCCTAGGTGGGGAGGATCCCCTAGAGAAGGGAATGGCAACCCACTCCAGTATTCTTGCCTGGAGAATCCCATGAAAAGAGGAGCCTGGTGGGCTACAGTCCATGGGGTCACAAAGAGTCAGATATGACTGAATGACTAACACTACCAGGACTGTAGAGACAGTTAAGTGGAATATTTGTAGAGAGCACTCAACAAAGTGACTGAACACAGAAGTCATTCCACCATTCAAGTCCAAACACTCTATTTTCTAACACAGAGAAGTCAAAACCTGCCCATATCAAGCCTACGTATTTGCTATAACAATACACCACAGGCAGACTCCACATTCAGCAAGCCCTAATTTCCCCCAAACAACTTCCTCATTTCTTACCTAAAAGTAAAGAAAAAGAAATATACCATTCATGCAACCTTTTTCTCTCACAAAATTTCAATGTGAACCACATATTTTATGTAACTAGCATGGTGTTTGAAAGCATCAGTTCTTCAGCCCTCAGCCTTCCTTATGGTACAGCCCCAGCAGCTGAGTCCACCTGTGCAAATTCCTTCTTATTCTAACACATTCGGATGTAACAGCAACACCCAAAGTAACAGCATTATTATCTAAGGAATGTGTGTTTGTATTGTCTTCATCTCCACATTAATATATTCTTCCTACTTGAGACAGAAACTCTTCCTTGCTCAAGGATGACTAGATCCTTAACAGATATTCAGCTTATAACTGGAAACACAACTTGGAATTCAAACTCTCCAAGAGATACTACAGAGACTAAACAGTATAATGTAACCTGAATCGGGTCCTTTCCCAAGCGCAGGGTTTGAGGGTATGAGGTGTGTGCATGTGTGCTCAGTCACTTAGTCACGTCTGACACTTTGTGACCCCATGGACTGCAGCCCACCAGGCTCCTCTGTCCACAGGATTTTCCAGGCAAGAATACTGGAGTGGGTTGCCATGCCCTTCTCGAGGGGATCTTCCCAACCCAGGGATCGAACCCAGGTCTTCTGCATTGCAGGCGGATTCTTTACCACTGAGCCACCAGGGATGCCCAAGAGGGTATGATGCTATGTCCTAAAGATTCTTCTGAATCCAACAGGGCCTGGACATCCTATTGCCTCTCACCAAGTAACAGGTTTTCCTTTCTATGAGAATTGAGAACATTTAAAAACCTCAGATCCTAAGCATAATATGCCTAAAGGCCATTGCATCGTTTTGGATAAAAACTATCTGTATCTTCGTGCTAAGGAAGAGCAACCAACACATACGAGTCCCTCACTGTGCTCAGGACCCTGCTGGCTCCCATTACCTCTCCTTGATCAATTCAGGGTACTTCTTTTTAACAACACTTCTCATATCATAAAGCTGAATGCTTAAGTAATAAAGTGTAGAAACAAAAAGCCTGGGCACTGGGTGATCAGACACACCCAGTTCTCATCCCAGGTTCCCCTCTTACTAACCTGCTACTGGGGAAACAGATCCCCTGGTGCACTCACCTCCAGCGCTGCTGCTAGCATTAGTGCAATCCAAGCACCCTGCACAGCAATGGATACACAATGATTGCTGCAACATTAACTGCTATGAGGATAAGATAATGTGAAAAACCCATTTAGAATTACTTATGGTTTTCTGGTTGAGATACAACTTCCAGCTCAGGACAGCACTGCAACACCCAAAGGGCCTGTACCTTCACTCCAAGCCCCTGAAAGGCTTTCGAGTACCATCCACAAAGAGCGGGAAAAAAAAACTTTTATTAAGAGTCCAGGTTCCTTCCTGCCACATTTTATTCCCTCTCATGGGATCGCCAGTTGTCCTCAGGGACGTTAGTACTTTCCCCTGCAGAGTTTCCACTAAGCCCCTAACCACCGCTCATTATCTTCGTGAGGACAGATCTCCAAGTGACTCCAGGCTTCTGCCTGCCAGATGGCATTTCCAACATCCTCATTCCTTCCCAGTGGAGTCAAGAGCTCCTCATGATATCTCTATTCAGGAATCCACACTGCAGGAGTCCTGAGAGCACCGGTGGTGACAGGTGAAGATAGATCACTGTCCCACCTGCTCTTCAGGGGCATGGAAGACTGAGCTAAAAGCACCTGAGCTAAAACCGCCTGGTCCTTTGCTTAGCTCACCCCCACCCCAGGGCCGCAGCTCCATACCCAGCCTCGGGAGTGGATAAGCAGGGAGGGAGGCAGGCCACACCACAGACTGCTGGTCAACCAACCAAACATTCCATTCAAGGCCCTCTGCACAGACAGATATCATCTGCTCAGAAATACCCCACCAAAAAGAGATGCCAGGGACTTCCCTGGGGGTCCAGTGACTGAGACTTTACCTTCCAATGCAGAGGGTCAGGGAGCTAAGGGCTTCCCTCATAGCTCAGTTGGTAAAGTATCTGCCTGCAGTGCAGGAGAACTGGGTTCGATCCCTGGGTCGGGAAGATCCCCTGGAGAAGGAAATGGCAACCCACTCCAGTATCCTTGCCCAGAGAATCCTATGGACAGAGGAGCCTGGTGAGCTGCAGTCCATGGGGTCGCAAAGAGTCAGGCACGACTGAGCAACTAACACTTCACAGGGAGCTAAGACCTCACATGCCTTGCAGACCAAAACAAAAAACATAAAGCAGAGCAATACTGAAACAAATTCAATAAAGACTTTAAAAATGGTCCACATTAAAATAAAAAAAAAGCTTTTAAAAAAAGAGATGCAAAAAAAAAAAAGCCCACAAACACGCACTCAACAGAACAGAGAACCTCTCCTTCTGAGTTTCTATAATCCATAGGCTCAACACTCGGATTATAAAAAGTGGAAGGTACCCCTCACCCCCACCCAACTCCTGCCAACAAGTTCAGTGTGGAAGGAGAAAAAGTGATTTAGAGCAACTTCGTGAACCCTGATGGCAAGCTCTGATGTGACATCAGTGGGAGGAGAAAAACCCAGCAAAGTACTTGATGCCCAGGAACGGCCTCAGAAAGCACCTCTCCCAGCATGGGAACCCTCTTCTTGGCAGCCGGGCCCTGGATGCAGGGAAAGCACACCTGGGTGCCCAGGTGAGTCACCTGGTTTAATGCAGTTCAGACTCAGAAAGGTAAAGAGGACAAGACTCAGGTCCCAGAGCTTATGAAATTTCAGTTCAGTTCAGTTCAGTCGCTCAGTTGTGTCTGACTGTTTGCAACTCCATGACCACAGCACGCCAGGCCTCCCGAAGTCCACCCAAACTCATGTCCATTGAATCGGTGATGCCATCCAACCATCTAATCCTCTGTCGTCCCCTTCTCATCCTGCTCTCAATCTTTCCCAGCATTGGGGTCTTTTCAAATGAGTCAGCTCTTCACATCAGGTGGCCAAAGTACTGGAGTTTTAGCTTCAGCATCAGTCCTTCCAATGAACACCCAGGACTGATCTCCTTTAGGATGGACTGGTTGGATCTCCTTGCAGTCCAAGGGACTCTCAAGAGTCTTCTCCAACACCACAGTTCAAAAGTATCAATTCTTTGGCACTCAGCTTTCTTTATAGTTCAACTCTCACATTCATACATGACCACTGGAAAAACCATAGCCTTGACTAGATGGATCTTTGTTGGCAAAATAATGTCTCTGCTTTTTAATATGCTGTCTAAGTTGGTCATTAACTTACCTTCCAAGGAGTAAGCATTTTTTAATTTCATGGCTGCAATCACTATCTGTAGTGATTTTGGAGCCCAAAATATAAAGTCAGCCACTGTTTCCACTGTTCCCCCATCTATTTGCCATGAAGTGATGGGACCAGATGCCATGATCTTAGTTTTCTGAATGTTGAGCTTTAAGCCAACTTTTTCACTCTCCTCTTTCACTTTCATCAAGAGGCTCTTTAGTTCTTCTTCACTTTCTGATGCCATAAGGGTGGTGTCATCTGCATATCTGAGGTTATTGATATTTCTTCTGGCAGTCTTGATTCTAGCTTGTGCTTCCTCCAGCCCAGCATTTCTCATGATGTACTCTGCATATAAGTTAAATAAGCAGGGTGACAATATATAGCCTTGATGTACTCCTTTTTCTATTTGGAACCAATCTGTTGTTCCATGTTCAGTTTTAACTGTTGCTTCCTGACCTGTTTCTCAAGAGGCAGGTCAGGTGGTCTGGTATTCCCATCTCCTTCAGAATTTTCCACAGTTTCTTGTGATCCACACAGTCAAAGGCTTTGGCATAGTCAATAAAGCAGAAATAGATGTTTTTCTGGAACTCTTGCTTTTTCGATGATCCAGTGGATGTTGGCGATTTGATCTCTGGTTCCTCTGCCTTTTCTAAAACCAGCTTGAACATCTGGAAGTTCATGGTTCACATATTGCTGAAGCCTGGCTTGGAGAATTTTGAGCATTACTTCACTAACATGTGAGATGAGTACAATTGTGCGGTAGTCTGAATATTCTTTGGCATTGCCTTTCTTAGGGATTGGAATGAAAACTGACCTTTTCGAGTCCTGTGGCCACTGCTGAGTTTTCCAAATTTGCTGGCATATTGCATGTAGCACTTTCACAGCATCATCTTTTAGGATTTGAAATAGCTCAACTGGAATTCCATCACCTCCACTAGCTTTGTTCATAGTGATGCTTCCTAAAGCCCACTTGACTTCACCTTCCAGGATGTCTGGCTCTAGGTGAGTCTGAGTGATCACACCATCGTGATTATCTGGGTCATGAAGATCTTTTTTGTACAGTTCTTCTGTGTATTCTTGCCACTTCTTAATGGCTTCTGTTAGGTCCATACCATTTCTGTCCTTTATTGAGCCCATCTTTGCAAGAAATGCTCCCTTGGTATCTCTAATTTTCTTGACGAGATCTCTAGTGTTTCCCATTCTATTGTTTTAGCAGAATCTGAATCAGACCCATAAGCATCTGCCCCAAATCCAGTACTTTTCCAATGAATTATTATGGCCACCTGGGGAGAAGGGGTAGTTTAAACTTGATCTCTTCTCCTGTCCAAGGCCCACTGCTCAATTTTATCATCACTACAAGGGGATTCTGAGGAAAACGTGTTTTAGTATCTCCCAATATCTAAAAATATATTTCAGTATAGTTCTACTTCACATCAAATATCTGTGCTCTGTTTCCAACTGTTTCATTCTGCTGAGCACACAGTAAATGGCTAATGAAGATTCTTTTTTTTTTTTTTAAACTACTTGCCAAGCCAGTCACTCCTTTTGCTCCCTCAGGCCTGAGTACACCCTCTTCTGTAATGACAATCACAGTGTGATCACCAGTCTGACGGTAAGTGTCCTGCAGAGATCGAGCCCTTCCTTTTATCCATCAGTGGGTCCCAGCAGAATGTAACGAAAGCTTGCTGCATGGCTGACACTGTGCGACATCTGCAACTCAAGGGTGCCTTTCAGAGGGTAAGGACCACATCCCCACCGTCTCTGGTTTGTCCAAAGGGGTGGGTAGCCGAGTCCATGTAACTTGGGTTGAAGATCACTTTCCTACAGCTTTTACAACGTAATTCCATACAAAGCTTGGCTAACCCGCGGAGGCAGGTGTGGGTTTACCGGATGTGTCTACATCTTTTATATGTTTCCTGTAGGTCATTTGCTCTGTTGAAAACTAACTACCAAGTTATTAAGAAAAGGCTTCAGTTTAATCTCCTAAGGCTAACAGGCTCTTCCCATGTTAACCATCCCATAGGTCTGCTGTTTACACATAAATAAGGGCAGGTCCCTGGCGCTGTGTTCCAAAACCCTAGGCTGTTCTCTGGAACTCAGAACAAGTCTTCCCATAAAAAAGTTAAAAAACACAAAACTAACATGAAGGGCGCTTAGCTTCCCATGTCCGTCCACAAAAGCTTTTTGAGTCCATCGGAACACCACAGGCCCCAGGCACACTGTGCTACCTTCTCCAGGGAAAAGGGCCCCCCGCTTTCCGGCCGGTGGGCCTGAAACATGGCTCTACCCTCCTGCCTCTTCTAACCAGCTTTTTTAGAAACCATCTGCTTCATCACAATAATTCACAGCAAATCAGTAATTAAGTTCATTATTCCATCATTTATGCTATCACAGGTTTAAAATTACCACTTGGCAAGCTTTATTTCATATTTTGGAAACTAGGAGGCAAGACTCCGCTTGCCTCTGTCTTTTCACGTCCCTGGGGCAGGAGTGTGCTTAGTACGTGGGGCTGGCCAAATACAGTCTACCTTTTTGGGTTTTTTTCCTCATCCTTATTATTGGCAAGAAGACATATTAAGATCTGTGATGATAATGTAAACATTGCAAGCATCCTTTCACAATCAAAATTTAGTCATTTTCTTCGTAGTTTAGATAGTTGGGCAGCTATTTCATAGTCATGTGAAAATGAGAATATTTCAATTACAGAAGCTAAATTCCCACTACAAGAGGGATCAACGTTCAACATCTTTTGACTGTAAGTAGAACTACTTTTTGTGCCTGTAGGACTCTCCAGATCACAAATATTTATTTTAAAATGCATACTTTTTTTGGTAAATGAGGTCTGATGGACTCATGGTCATGTTCGTTGTTCACATACTGTCTAGTGTACAACAAGAGGACTGAAAAAAGCTATGACAAGATTGTGTATCCTATACAGTCTAAAATATTTGCTCTCTGGTCCTTCATATACAGTCTGCCAACCCCTGCTCTCAGAAATGACGGGCAAACTTGTGAAAGTTAATTTCTCCCCAAACTAATTAAGGAGATTCAATATCCCAATATATAGGACCTTCTATTCCTAAATACTCTTTCTTCTTTTTGCCTCTATCACTTACGGTTTTTAAATTTTTCCTCAAAAATTTCAAAGCTTATATGAAAATGCAGACTAGAAAAAGCACTGAATTCTAGAATAAATTTTAAAGGTAAATTATCTCATAATGGATCAGAATAAAACAGCATACATGTAAGTGTTACAGGAAGCTACCAAAATAAAGCTTATATTATATTAAAATATTTTAATTTACAAATGGATTTGTTACAGAGATTGCAAAAACTACACTATGAATAGCTTACAAAATGTACAAAAGAAAGAGATCCAAGAATTTTTAAACTGTTAAATACTCAGGGAGTCCAAATCCTTCACTTAAAAAAATTAAAACCCTCGATGTTCAAAGAAACATATTATACATACCATGTAAAACTAGACTAAAAGAAATAAACAGAAGTGTATTATATTTACATAAACAATAACTTTAAACAACCGAGGAATGTTATAAGCCCCACCGAGCATATTTGAATTAAATTCTTAAGTTCAAACCCATTGAACATTTAAAATTATTGCAAAAGTCTGAGTGAAAAAAAGGATTAAAAGAAAAAAAAACAAAAAAGAAAAAGGCAAAATCAAACAGAAAAACATATCAGTATAAACTGAAATGGAAGGGGTTAAAAGAGATGAAAAGACACACTTTCTAAATTAATTACTTCCTCTTTATTGCCAACACTTACAACTAAGGAGGCAAACCCATTTACGCTCACCTGCTCCATTGATGGCGTCAAATTCTAAACACTGGCAGTATACATGTGTAAAGAGCATACTGTAAAAGAGTAACCAAACCAACTGTCTCCGACTGCGGGTCCACAGCCGCGCCACCCGGCAGAGCTTTCTGCCGCCACAGAAATGTTCTCTGTGCGCTGCTGAATACAGAGGCCACCAGCCACCTGTGGGGTCGAGCATGTGCCACGTGGCCAGTGTGGCTGAACAACCGGGCTTCAGACGTTAATTCACTTAAATCTACAGGCCGCATGTGGCTAAGGGCTCCAAACCAGACGGGGGCTGAAGCTCTAAAAGAAGCTGAAGCTCAGACTGAGCTTCCATTTACCTTACTGTTCACACTAAATCTCTCTAAATAAACAGCTTCCTTTGACTGAATGTGAATTTACTACCTTCCTACTTGGGGGCTTCTCAGGTGGCGCCAGGGGTAAAGAACCTACCTGCCAATGTAGGAGAGGTAAGAAATCGCAGGTTTGGTTTCTGGGTTAGGAAGATCTCCTGGAGAAGGTCATGACAACCCACTCTAGTATTCGTGCCTGGAGAATTCCCATGGACAGAGGAGCCTGGTGGGCTATGGTCCAGAGTGTCGCAAACAGTTGGACACAACTAAGCGACTCAGGACACACACGCACGCACGTGTGCACATGAGCACACATACACACACACATCCTTCCTGCTTAGAAGCATGTTATGACTTCCATTCACGCAGGTATATACAAGTCCTCTGTTCTCAGTAATCCCATCAGATTTTCCTTCTTTTCCAGATTAACAACACGAAGCTCCTTTTCTCAGATTTTAAGTACAATTTCACCTTGAACCTATAATCTGTGTGAGATTTCATAAGCAGAGTTGCGATGGTGTAAAAATTGCTTCACATGCATGATACATTATCAAAATATTTTATTCCTCCTCTTAAAAAAATTAGAGTCAAAATACCAAAAACCTGGAGTGCTGGCATACAGCAGGGAGAGGGATCCAAGACGACAGGGGGGCACCGCTGGAAACCAAGGGAAGACATGGCATCAAAGTAGATGGGGTGACACGTAAGTCACCGAAGATGCAGAACAGAAGGAGATTTGGGGAAAAAAAAAAAGGCTATCAAATTAGCTACAGGTCCATCATTCCTTGTATGAAAACTCCTGAAGCCACGCATATGTCAGGATTCAGAGACACAGTGCACCACAGGTAACACAGAACATCCCCAAGGATCTACCACCAAGGTCTGTGGGTACCTCGGCCCCTGGGTGTTCAACCATGTCTATTTCCAGTGCCCAGTGCCCATCTCTGGTCCAGACCTCCACACCAGCTCCCAACATCGATTAACTGTCTCATAGACATTCTAAAGTTCATAGGCACCTATGTGGCAAATACTACGTACCAAGCACTGTTTTAGGTGAATATTTTGCCTGGAGAATTCCATGGACGGAGGAACCTGGCGGGATACAGCCCACGGGGTTGCAAAGAGTCGGACACTACTGATGGAATAACACCCCCCATACACACACTGTTTGAAATGCTTATTCCCTAGACATGCTCCCCACCTCCAGTCTTCCCTATGCTCAGAAATTCTTCTTCCATTTACCTTACTATTCACACCAGGAACCTGGGGTCACCCTGACACCTTTCTTTCCCATCAATCACCAAGTCCTTCCACACGTACCTTCTAAATCTTTCTCTAAGACTAACCAGTCACCCTAAGACTAACCCAGTGGTCCTTACCCAGAAGTGGTCTGGCCCCACAAGAGACATGTGAAACTGTCTGGAAAATCCATGGTAATCACAACCTGGGGAGGAGAGGCTGCCAGTATCAAGTGGGCAGGAGCGACGGACGGTGCTCAGCATCTTACAGGGTGTAAAACAGTCCCACCCACCAAAGAATGATCCAGCCTCAGCCATCAACAGCCCTGAGGCTCAGGAAGTACATGGAAGAGTGATGCATACCGAGGGTTTTGTTTTTATATCAATTATGGTCTTGAAAAAAATGATCATAATTCAGAATCATTTTTAATGTGGTAAAATTCTATTGGGCCCAGTCTGATTATGTTGGAACCTGTCTTAAACGTGAATAAAGTGAGCACTTACCGGTGCATGTTCTCCACTCCTATTATGACCATGATACAGTAGGAAATTCCACTTTGTACAAGAAAATGTAAGGCATACCTGAAAAAAGTAACAGCACTGTTAGAAGGGCCTACACACAAACGTCGAGTTGAAATGATTCAGGATAAAAAGTGCTTATGCATAACTCAGAACATTCCCAGAAAAAAAAAAAATAAGGAAGCAAAACCTCCAAAGCCTAACACTCTGTGGATACCCTGGAGGAGTCTTATCTTACAAGCCCACAAGGGCTGGAAAAATAAGAACTCCAGAAAGCCACACCTGGGGGCTGAGCATCCCACCCTTCCCAGCTACACGAAAGCTCCATGGGGCACTGAGACTGAAGCATTACTCCTTTCCCATCACTAAGGCACAAGTATGAAAAGGGGTGAGAAACCTGGATTTCAGAATCATCCTGACAAGACATCACTTAATTGTTTACCTGACTGGCTGCACCAATACCGCTGTGGATCTGTGGTAGTCTTTGCAAGTGTTACTTACAAAAGAGCCCAAAATACTAAATCTTAGAATTCATTTAAAAGCAGGTACACTCAAATTGATTTATTCTGAAAACACAATGGCTCGAGTCAAATAAGTGTCCTTATACAAATCTAGTCAATCCTTAATTTGCAGTAATCCATCTATGAAACATTCTCATGGAAATAATACAGTGTTTTCTAATGTTCTAATGTAGAAATCCACCATTAAATGAGAGAACTAATTTATCCATCTGTTTCACAAAAGTCAGGCAAAACATGATTTAGATCTCTGGTTTTAAAATCCATCCAGGGGACTCCCTGGGGGGTCCAGTAGTTAAGACTCTGCCTTCTAATGCAGGGGATGTGGGTTCAGTCCCTGATTGGGGAACTAATATCCCACATGCCATGCAGCTACTGAGCCTGCGCACCACGACTAAGCTCCAAGGCAGCCAAATAAATAAATACTTAAAAAAAAAAAAAACCCTCCGAACTATCTCTAAGACTGTGCACACATGCGTGCGTGCACACACACACATACACACACATGCAAAATTTCTATTTTCTTTCCCCTTTGATAGCATGAATAATGTATGAAAAAAATGTTGAAATCATTGTATACAATTTAAAGTATTAATAAGGATCTTAAACTATGATTAAAATTACTTTCTAACCTAAGCATCATAGAATAACAGACACCTCCATTGTAGAAAGCTACTTATTTATTTTTAACTTTGAACAGAAATATTACAAATAAAAAGTAGGCTCCAAGGCAGGTATAGAAGAGACTTATCTTACCCAATGTATGGAGTTCATCTGCCTCTCTCTTCCTCTGCCTAACACTCACACACACACAGAAACACACATACACACAAACACACTCACACACACAAAGGGAAACAATGTTGGCCTGGAATACTACTATATAACCAGAGGGACGCCAATCAGAAAAACGTATGTGCTCATAAACTGCAACAGAAAGGAGCTGGCTACTGTGCTAAGCTCCCTTCTGCAGTACTATGCCTTTCAGGCCTCACAACCACCACTGGTTCCATTTTACAGGTGAGAAAACTGATGCTAACAAGGCTGAATAACATGTCCAGTCACAGCACTGCCAGGCTGAGGCACCCACAGTGGAATCCAGGTCTGTCTGGATTCAGTCTAAGCTCCAGTCCATAACCCTGCACTGCTGTCAGATAGTAATTAAATAGTAATTAAACAAGTAATTAAACGTATAAACTAATTCTGAGTTAAAAGAAATTTATAGATGATGGTTCAAAAAAAAAAAAAAAAAGCTGAGGCCAAATACAAGTAGGTAAAAGAGTCAATTATATTTAGGCAACCACTAACACAGTCTTCCAAAAGACAACTTGTCAAAATCAATAGGAGATAGGATTGCCTTCAAGGCTAACAAAACAAAGTGCTAAAATGCACATCAGAAGGACACTCTACTTCCCCACTTATATCAAGCAGCAAAGAGCTATCTTTCACCTGGTGCAGAGGTATAAACAATCTCTTTTCCCAAAGAAAGGAATATAAAAAGCTTCTCCTTCAAGGAAAGAATAGAGTAAGCTTTTTTAAAATCCTAGTTATCACATATAAATTGCCATACTTATGACCACCTGACCTTAAGGTGAGCTTTTGGGGACACTGGGATAGAGTATCTGAGAAGACCTCACAGCAAGAAAGCCCCCTCCCCCATCCGTATACACCTCTCCCCCAGCAGGACTCCCAGTCACACGGGCCCAGGAAACACAGGTCACAGCTCGGTCTTCTCTGGGTCCACAGACCACAAAGTGAAGGGTGTCTGAGAGCCGATCACTTTGGACAGGGCTTCCCCACCCCTTACAACATGCTGCCGACAATGGAAATGCAGACACAGAGAAAAGACTTCTGGATGTAGTTGGGGAGAGGGAAGGTGGGATGTTAGAGAGAGCAGCATGGAAACATACACGTTACCATGTATAAAAGGGATAGCCAGTGGAAATCTGCTATGTGATACAGGGAGCTCAAGTCAGGTGTTCTGTGACAACCTAGAGGGGAGGGATGGGGAGGAAGAAGGGAGGGAGGTTCAAGAGGGAGAGGACATATGTATACCTGTGGCTGATTCATGTTGATGTATGGCAGAAACCAACATAATATTGTAATTATCCTCCAACTAAAAATAAAATAGATTTTTTTTAAAAAATGAAGGAAAAACAAGAAAAAAATATGCTGACAAAATACACGTTGAACACCGACGTATGTATGCGTAAAATGTGTAAACTGGGAAATGCCTGAAAATACTCCAGAAAAATAAGTTGAGGAAAGAATGAAATAAGAATGGTGGAATTTTAACAATTGTTGAAGCTGGATAATGGGCATTTGAGGGTTCATTCTATTATTTTCTGTTATTTTGCATTTGAAAAGCTCTGTGATACAAAGTTAAATACGCACACATACACACCCATGGCATGATTTAAGATAAATTTAAGTAGAAATCCCCTGAGAAACAGAAGAAAACTTTGATGTTATTAAGGAAGGGGAGAAACCACACCTAGATCTGATTTAAGAAATCGCATAGAAACCCTGGGACTCCACACACACCTTCCAATGGCAGGGCCTATCAGAGGGCAACAAGGCAGAGAAGGAATAAATAATCCCTAATTGAATTTTCATGAGTTTCTAGGACACATGTACGGTTGCCAGAGGAAAAAACTAGATTAAGAAATACCAGTATATTTCAGCCCTCCCGAGAATCAAAACAACCTCCCAGAACAAACAGAGGCATTGTCAAAATCCACCAGTCTACACTCCACAACAGGAACTACCCTAAACCATGCATCAGGCAACCGACCGCACTGGCATTCTCTCAGGGAATCTGCATCTCAAACAACAATCTGCCAAAGAGCAAACACAGCCATCGAGCCAGCAGCATAAGCTCTCAGTTAAGAAGGAGCTGGTGAAGGACAGGGAAGCCTGGCATGTTGCAGTCCGTGGGGTCACAAAGAGTTGGACACAACTGAGCGACTGCACAACAACAAGAAGGAAAATTCAGGAGGAATCAGCAAGAATCCTTCTACTGAGTGTCTCTGCTATTTTGCCAAGACACTGTGCTTTCTTTCTGCAACCATCGTCACCTGGGACAAAGAGGAACCATGGTGTGTCTGTATTTATTACAAGAGTAGTCCTGATACTGAAGAAAGGAGCAAAGTGGAAGAAACACAGTCACATGGAGCATCTGAAGGGCCATAAATAAAAGCTTTCCATTCATAAATAATTCTTCCCCGCCAAAACCAACCCAACAAAAAACCTCATTTGGCTAATGGTAGAATACAAAAATGATAACAGAGTTCTGTTATTGATGGGCTTTACAAGCCACTTACCAGCCTCTTGCAATTCACTTGCACAGAAAGAAACAAGTTATTTTAAATGGTTCATTTGTCCTGGCATAAAAGATCTGCAAAATAGGTAGAAGAGCTACTCATGACAGAATAAAATGTCTTGATGTCTTTTTTCTTCATCTGTCCTTTTTTATTAGTTATAAACAGTAAACTGTCCTCCAAGCCCAAACTGAAGAGACAGACCCCACTTTCCACACTTTATCTTTTCTATTAAAAATTAAAAAGTAAAACATTATAGGTAAATAAAAGGCCAAAAGCCTACATAGTGTATTTTTCTACATACTCAATTCACAAAGACATCTAAAATCTTCATCAAATATGATCAAAATTACTTACCATCCAAAGCAAAAAAGTGCAAGATAAAGGCCCAAAAGGGTAGCAACGACATGTCTTATATAAGAGCTAGTTTTGCTTGAATGTAGGTAAGTTCGAAACCAAATGGCTGCTAGCAAGGCAAAGAGTTGGCACACTACAAAGTTGACCTGCAAAGAAAAATTAAAATTTTATATTAGCAACACAGACTTGAATTTTTCATTTGATGTTACATTAAACTCATGACAAAAACACCAAGGTTACTTAAAATTAAGATTTGCTCAAGAAACGAAAACAAAAGCAGGGCGTCTTTCCCTGGAGGATGACAGCCTCCAGTTCAGAGGGAAGGGCTGATGCACACGTCAGTGCCACATGCAGCAGGGACATGGTGCCCAGCGTGGGGAGAGGCTGGGAGGGGCCAGGGAAGGATCTGGGAGATGCAGGGATGCAGACACAGAAATGGAAAGCACAGGGTACCATATGGCTAGAGGGAAAGGGAAACTTCTTTTAATGACTTGGGCGACCCCGTAACTGGTAGAGAAGAGTTTTGAGCTTCTCCTAAACTCCTCTAGGTTAAGATCCAGTCAAGATCCTTGACTCCAGTCCTCTTGCCTGGAAAATCCCATGGACGGAGGAGCCTGGTAGGCTGCAGTCCATGGGATCGCTACAAGTCGGACACAACTGAGCGACTTCACTTTCACTTTTCCCTTTCATGCATTGGAGGAGGAAATGACAACCCACTCCAGTGTTCTTGCCTGGAGAATCCCAGGGATGGGGGAGCCCGGTGGGCTGCCGTCTATGGGGTCGCAGAGTCGGACACGACTGAAGCGACTTGGCAGCAGCAGCACAGCAAGATTCTTGAGGGTCTGTGGGATGTACCCTCTGCCGTTAGGAGTTCGGTGGCATCTCTGGCAGAGGAGTCAAAGCGATGCTGCTGGTCTAAAGCCAGCACTGAAGGGAACCACGTGTCTCAGCTCCGGGGGCCTCAGGGACTGGCCCATGAGGTCAGCAGGTGAACAAGAGGAAGGAGCCCCCAGAAAGCTGTGAGAGAAAGAGACCACCCCTGAGCCCACCAAGGCCTGTCCTTACACGTCCTCATAACTAACGACAGGGATGACATCGCCCTCGATTTACAGGGGTGAAACACAAGCTGGCTCCTTTTTCTCCCTTAACATTTCTTTTGCCCTCACAAAATGATTTTTAAAAAAAAAAAAAAAAAAAAGACTACAAACAAGCCTCTCCTGTGGTATTAAAGATTCGAGAAAAACCCCCTTTTCTGTCTCTTGTGAAGTAGGTTCTCATGGAACACTAAGAAACATAGGTCTTAAAATCTACAAATAAAAGAAAAATCCATTTGACATTAGGAACCTGTAAGAAACACATATCAACAACAAAACCACTGTTTCAGGAAGCTAAATTAGGAATAATCACCCAGCCATGCGTCAGTGCCGCCACAGATCCACAGAGATATCTCTGCCCAGAGACATAGACAACTATGTGCTTTTTCTTGCATTACAAGGAGAAAAACAGTTGGACATTGTTGTACATTGCCTGAGAGACCATTGTTCTCTGAAACAGTTAAACTCAACACAAGCAAAATGTCATTCCAACAGGTTCTAATAAGCACTTTTTTCCTCCTAAAAGGTTCCAAGTATACTTTTTTAACTAAGCGAAAAGTAGATATACCAGAAAAATTAATATAGACGTTAAAAACTATTCACATCTACAAAGCTTCCTACAGTTTAAAAACTTTCTTTCAAATATCTTGTAACTAAAGAAAAATGCATGGAGCATCTGTTCTGGGCAGAGCACAGGAGTCATAAAATGCCTAAGTCCCACTGCCGGCCCTGGATGGATTCAGAATCTAATGAAAAAAGGTAACATGTACACAAGGAAGGAAGGTCAACTCAGTCATTAAAGGCCGGACAGAAAGTACTTTGAGGCCACCCTAAAGGAGAGCGCGTGAAGGAGTGACTCTCACCACGTAGGTGACATGAGACATAACGACAGTGGGCTCAGCAACCGCTGAGGACTCCCTCTCCGTCCTCCCTCTCTTTTCACGCTTGTCTAACCTAAAACAAACTGTGAATTACTACAGAAGCATTCCAGAACCGCTGCATGCAGAATTCTGTTAACTCTATAATCATTGGTTTCAACACAGTCATCTTACAGATAAAGAGAATGAGATCAGACCTCACACTCCAGACACTGAATAGGTATCTTCGGGGGCAGGCGCCAAAGTCAACAACTCAAAAAGAAAAACGCAGGTCCTGGTCATCCTCCAGGGGTGAGAACCACGGTGCCAGGTGTTAGAAAATCAGAGAAAGGGCATCTTCAACAAAACCAAAGAACACAAGGTGAAGGAAGCACTCACTGAGGCTTGCCGAGTGCGGTGGGAGCAGTGGGGGAGGGGTCAGGATGTGGGGGGAGGGGTCAGGGTGCGGGGGCAGGGGGTCAGAATGCGGGGGTCGGGGTGCTGTTCGGAGATGGAGGGGCTCTGCATGCCACGCGGAGGCGCTCAGGGTTGAGGCCATGCGTGATGCAGAAACACGGGTGATTTAATGAGCAAGTGATGGGATCGAAGTTCTGGGCCCGCCAGGGACAGAGCGAGGGGTGCACGGAGCAGGCTGGAGGCCATGGCTGGTCCAGCCTCCTCAAGCCAGGGGGGCAGAGCGGGTTCTGAGGCCAGAAGAGGCAGCCAGCACTGGGGGACGGAGACATAAGCCCATGTGGGGTGTGAGGGTCCAGAAGAGAATGAACCTCCCTCATCTGCGCTCAGTCCCAGAGCACGAGGGGGGGGGGGGGGGCAGCACGCACACTCGGGGAGCATGTCCAGGCCCTCAGAGCAGATGCACGTCTGAGAGTGATGCACACGGCAGAAGGGGTGCTGTGGAAGAGACGGGGACCCAGGGCAGAACCCCACAGCCTGCAAGCCACAGCCTGGCCTGGTCAGGGCTGCAAGGACAGCGCGCTCTGTGGGGCAGGGCAAGAGGAGGCCATTGGCACCATCAGGCCACAGGGCGCAAGGGCTGAGATCAGCCGCCTGACTTGGCAACTGCAGCTTCCCCAGGGAGCCTGGTGGCGGCACTTCCAGGGCAGAAGGCCACAGATGAGGAAGCGAGGTCTCCAGGTTTAGATAACCCGCCGTAAATAATTCAGACCTGATCCACGAGGGGCCAGGACCACTGTGCAGGAGACAGACACTTAGATGCATAAAGTGGGCTCCTGCTCTGAAAGCACACAGAACTAGGGTTCAGCTCGAGAGTCTGGGAGCAAACCCTGGGAGCAGGTGCCGTCCTTGGAGAGCAGCGCTGCAAAGGAGAGGGATTCAGCCCATCAGACGATGGTGGGAGCTCCAGGAGGAGGGACTAGCACCATCGGTATCAAGCAAAAAACCTCTAGAACAGGCAAGTGGGAATATCCAGACTTGTGAATCGAAACCACATCTTAGTCATTGTTTCATGGGTGGGGTAGGACAGAGGAGGCAAGGCATGCTGGAGAGGAGAGAGAAAAAGAACAAAGGAAGGGACCTACAAGGCTGGGAGGAGACCCAACGCATGCAGGCACTCTCCCCTGCTTCTATCCTTTGATCCGTTAAACGAGGGGCTGCTTCCCCAGTTCACTCCACTAGCTCAAGGTCACCTACAGTTAACAGTGAGCACCCAGGGCTCCAACCCTCATCTGAGTCTAGGCTGCTCCCCGGCTGCCTCTCTACTTGTAGAGAACATCCAAAGGTCCAACTTGATGGCTACGGGCGAGACCACATAGGGAATTCGTGATTAGCAAAATACGTCCATTCTGGTTAACAAATGCCAACACCTAATATACACAATACACACATGAGCCTGTGTACACTTGTTCCTGCTGTTATGGGTCAATCCTTCCCACAAGCTTTCTTCCAAATGGAAAGAAATTTAGACTGAAACAACTTTACGTTCCTTTTTTTCACCACCATTTTGCTGAAAATATACCTACACAAATGCCTGATGTGCCTCCAAAGAAACTGCGCCCAAGAAATTTGGGAGTGAGGGGGATGAGAGGGGAGGCAGGGCACAGGACAGAGTAAGAAGCAAGGGTGAAAATTCTAGCTCATTTAAGACTCCTCTGTAACACTTCCCATTTTATACAAAACAAGCCTTTTGTGAAAAGTTGCACACAGAAGTACCTAAGAAAGCAGCTGTTGTAGACACACCGGAAGATGCCTTCTAAGGAGCATGCTTCACATTAGGGAGTGAGAGAAGAATTTTCTTTCACATCAAACGATGTGATTCAATCTCACAATTAAGGCAGTGTCCAGGCACACAGGCTTAAAGTCTGCTACTCTGTAAATTTATGCCACTCCAAAGAAATAGCAGGTCTTCCCTGGTGGTGCAATGGTAAAGAACGCGCCTGCCAATGCAGGAGATGAGGGTTGGATCCCTAGTCCAGGAAGATCCCCTGAAGAAGGAAATGGCAACCCACTCCAGTATTCTTGCCTGGAGAATTCCATGGACAGAGGAGCCTGATGGGCTGCAGTCCATGGAGGTCGAAAAAGAATTGGACACAACTGAATGACAGAACAACAACAAAAGAACTAACAGTAAAAGTCACTTATTTTTAAGGTTATTAAAAGAAATTATTAATAATGCTCCAAAATTAATTTATAAAAGCATTTAGGGAGGGAAGGGTCCAAGATAGTGACATCAGAGGAAGACCCTAACCCTAACCTCCTCCCACAGACACAACAAACCAACAGCTACACCTCATATGAAAAAATGTGTAAACTGCCACTCCTGCTATACAAGTTAATTAGCTCCACATCAGAGCTAAGCATTCCATAATGAGCCAACAACTGACATACATAAGTTCAGAGTGAAAAACCTTAAATTTCAAGGTAGCTCAACATGAAGGGCAACACTAGAAAGACAAGTACCATCTGATGTCACTTATATGTGGAATCTAAAATATGACACAAATGAACCTATCTACCAACAAAGGTCCATCTAGTCAAAGCTGTGGTTTTTCCAGTATCACGTATGGATGTGAGAGTTGGACTATAAAGAAAGCTGAGCGCCGAAGAATTGATGCTTTTGAACTGTGGTGCTGGAGAAGACTCTTGAGAGTCCCTTGGACTGCAAGCAGATCCAACCAGTCCATCCTAAAGGAAATCAACCGTGAATACTCATTGGAAGGACTGATGCTCAAGCTGAAACTCAAATACTTTGGCCACCTGAGGTGAAGAACTGACTCAGTGGAAAAGACCTTGATGCTGGGAAAGACTGAAGGTGGGAGGAGAAGGGTTCGACAGAGGATGATGTGGTTGGAAGGTATCACTGACTTGATGAACATGAGTTTGAGTAGGCTCCGGGAGCTGGTGATGTACATGGAAGCCTGACGTGCTGCAGTCCACGGGGTTGTGAAAAATTGGACACAACCGAACTGAACTGAAGTGATGAAACAGAAACAGGCTCACAGACATAGGGAGGGAACAGACTTGTGGCTGCCGAGGGGGAGGGTGTGGGGGAGGGAAGGGTTGAGGGTTTGGGATTGGCAGATGCAACTACTATATACAGAATGGATAAACAAAAAGGTCCTTCTGTATAGCACAGGGAACTATATTCAGTATCTTGTGATAAACCATAATTGAAAAGAATATGTATATACGTATAACTGAATCGCTATGCTGTACAGCAGAAATTCACACAACATTGTAAATCAACTCAACTTCAATAAAACTTTTTAAAACAATGATGTGCAATACTCAACAAATAACAGAAGTACCCCCTAAATCAGCCGCTGCCTCTGTATCTCTATCAGTGGAAGACAAATTATATCTAACAGTACTTTTCTATCAGTATAAAAGGCTTTTGGATAGCACACTTACATCCTCAGCCAGTGGCTCACAAGGGAAACTGGCTGTCTTGGGGAGACCCTGCAGGGGCAGAGCTGGGAGAATGAGGGAACGAGGGGCAGAGCCCGTGGACAAGGATCAGAGGGGTCCTCGAGGCCCCACAGACACAACCTGTAGCATCCTCAGCCCTGTGCTTGCATCCAGGTGTTAAGTCCAGCTGTGCAGTAACCACCTACACCACTGACTAGAACTAGATTCTTGACTACTCGCTCCAGAATTTTATTCCCCTGGTCTGAAACAGAACTTTGAATTCTTTTTCTTTTTTCAATTCCCCAGGCAAAGCTGGTGTGCTTTATGTTTTAGAAATGTGTCCTCATCAACCAACCTCAAAGTCAAGGAGACACGATGGGGCCCAAATGTAATGCAAGAACCACCTTTTAAATCCTTAGGAAATAATATAAATTAAATCCACATAAGATACCATTATATCAACCAGATTGCCAAATGTTTTGAAGTCTGACAATACTTGTGTGGAGTGATGGGGTCTCTCACACACGCTGTCCCAAACACTTGAGGGCACAGCTAAATGTCTTCTTACAAGACTACAGCTCCTCACTCCCTGTGACTCAGCCAGGCCACTATGCAGACGGACAACGTGGGGGCCAGGAGATACGATCAAGAATGTTTGGAACTGTGCTGCTCCTAATAGCCTAGTGCCAGGAAAAAAACAACACCCATTACCACCAGCAAAATGGCTAAATACACTGTGGTATAGTCATACAATAGGTAACTACACAGACAATGAAAGTGAAAAATCACAGCTTCTTACAGCATATGGACTAAACACACGCTCTATATGAAAGAAGCCATTACATCTCTTGAATTTAACTCAGAGGAACACATACAACATTTAAACATATATTTATAAAATGTTCCCCCAAACAAGCAATCAACCATATTGTGTGGGAATGCCCACGTGAGTGGTAAAGCTACTTTTTTTTTTTGTAGGGCTCCTAAGTCATGTCTGACTCTTTGCAACCCCATGACTGTAGCCCACCAGGCTCCTCTGTCCATGGAATTTTACAGGCAAGAATACTAGAGTATGTTGCCATTTCCTCTTCCAGGGGATCTTCCCAACCCAGTGATCAAACCCACATCTCTTGTGTTTCTTGCATTATCAGGCGGATTCTCTACCACTAGTGCCACCTGGGAAGCCCACTGGCACGCAGAATATAACAGCTCATATTTTATCTTCTTTCTTAGAGACCTGACGCATTCTGCTGAACATTCTGCAGACAATTACTGTTTAGGCAGAAGAAACAACACAGACGAGGCAGATCCTGCACTCAGAAAACTGAGAGGTGTGCAAGAAGACACAGAGACCAACAAGAACAATGGTGGCCACCAAGGGGGCTGGGAGAAAGGGGACTGGCATCAGGCAGGCCTCTGGGGACTCCGTCCTGACTCCCAGATTATACAGCAACTGCCTATCCTAATCCCACATAAACAAAACACACAGGCTCAGCCAGCAAAGACCCACGTCCGCCAGGACAAGCCTGTCCCTCTAGCGTTCTCTTCTCATCCTCCCCAGACAACAGCATGGAGAGCTGCAAGGTAAGAGCCCAGACATCCCCTAGCCTCCTACTCCAAGCTAAATTCAACATCGTTTAAAACAGCCAGACTCCCGGAGGTTCATTAGCTGACAGATCCTGAAGCGTATTCTCAGATCATCCGCAGAAACCAAAAAAGCAGTCAGCTTTTTCAAAGGCACCAAAAACAGAAGCAGAAAGCAAGGGATTTAATCAAGACGCCAGCAATGAAAAGGACCTATCTCCCACCTACCCTGCTGACGAGAGCATATTTAATTTCAGTCTTGTCATCTATACAAGATTCCTATGATCTAAGAAGGAATTTGTTTCTGTCTACCTGTGAAATTAAAACGTGTTCAATTAATTGCATTCACAGCTGCCAAATTATGAAGCTCAAGTAAAAGCAATCTGCAGAAACAAGCTGAATCCAGATAAAATAAACTCACCATACACACATCCCAAAATATCACACATTGCACAGACACAAAGACAAGGCTGGTCTGCTTCCCATCAACAGGGCTTGTCGAGTGTCCTCTGATGAGTGACTGACTAGGAGCTCATCGCTTAACAGGATAAAGAGGAATAAATATAAGAACAAGGAGGCATCTCTCCTTTTACTGGGAGTGTTTGGAGTGAGAAAGACAGTGTGTGTGAGTGTGTGAAATGTTTATCTCTTACGTGGTTACAAATAATATTAGCAAACCCGAAGACCTGCTGAAGGGAAAAAGGAAAAGGAATATAAATTCACACTGACTGAATAAGCAAATCCTAGCACATTCACACAGACGATATTACTTGGCAAGAAAAAGGAATGAACTATTGTGACACACACAACATAGATGAATCTCAGAATAATTTAAGTTTATACAAGAATTTAGAACAAAAGAAGAGAATGATTCTATTTATATCAATTTCTAGAAAAGGCAAACTGATCCACAGTGACCAAAAGATTGGTCTCCACTTCAAGGCCAAAGACTCCCCAGTCCCCACCTGAAATGCACACAACGCAGACAGGACACTTCACCCTTCACATCAGAACCCAAACATCACATCTTCAAAAGCCCCGTACATCTTCCAAGCTAAAGCAGCATTCCCAATCTTTTTTAATTTTTCACTGCAGTATAGCTGATTTACAACATTGCACTAACCGCTGTGCAGCAAAGTGACTGTTATATATATGTTCCTTTTTTTAAGCTTTTTTTTTTGATGTGGACCATTTTTTAAAGTCCTGGATTTACATCTGTATTATGTTTTGGGTTTTTTTGGCCATGAGGCATGTGGGATCTTAGTTCCCAGACGAGGGATCAAACCTGCATCCTCTGGCATTGGAAGACAAAGTCTTAACCACTGGACCACCAGGGAAGTCCCACATATACTCCTTTTTTACCTTCTTTTCCATTAGGTTTATCACAGGATATTCAATATAGTTCCCTGTGCTCTACAGGAGGACCCTGTTGTCTACCCACTCAATTGTTTTTTAACATATACTATGGATAGGGGAGCCTGGCAGGCTATAGTCCATGAGCACCTAAGTGCTACTGAGTAAAAAGTACCTATCGTAAAAAAAGCAGTCAATTTCAGTTATCCTATTAATTATACAAGGCTTCAAATGATGCAAAAAACTCACTTTTCTCGTGGGCTGCCTCATTATCATCAGATTTCAGTTCAATACAATACCAACTTACAAATATCTTGATTTGATTTTAAAAAATACTGCTTCCCATCAAAAATAGTATACTTTTCAATAACAATCATGTCAACATAAAAAGTATTAACATTTAATGCTTAGCTTGGGTTATGACTCCTTCCCTTCGGAATACTTAGCCATTAAGCATTTAAAGAATACATTAGTGAATGGGCCAATGTAAGCACTTTGAACTTTTTTTTTTTTTTAGAATTTCTAAAGGTTTCAGATATTGCTACCCAGAAAATCATAATCTATCATTGTGCCTCACTCTGTCATGCACTGTGAATTACCCTAGAGTCACTCACTAAGATATCGCTAGAATGCACATTTCATTAAAACAGGGATTTTTGTCTATTTTCTTTCTCAGCATCTGTTTCTGACATATGACCAGCACTTAGCACATGTATGTTAAAGACTTGCAAACTCGAATTCTGTTATCTTATTCCAGTCACAATATTATTCCAAACTTATGGATCATCTTGTCCTCCTGTTGCTTGATGTCATTTTATTTTAAGCATGAGCTGAAAACTAATTCTTGGATCCAAATCACAGTAAGTAATTGACCTCCAAACTCCACAGTGACAGGTGCTGAGTCAACCGCAAGAGATGCACCTGGGTCTGGTGATGCAGGGGGTCCTAGGAGACCAGGTTCCAACAGTCCTGATGCAGAGACACCCTGAAAACTGCTAACAAGTTCCTGCTCCCAGGCTCGAAAGGAAGCCACAGCTGGCAGACCATCTGCACATCCCGATTATCAAATATTTACACCAACTCTGAGGTGAATATTAAGCAGCACCACAGAGCGGACAAAGTCCCATAATTAAGTCGTTGAAGGTGGTGGTTATGACTCACAAGAATGCAGCTCCGTCTGAAGGCGTGTCGTGAGCACACATCCCTGATTAAAGTTAGAACAGTCCAAGTCTGTGAACCCCTGACTTTAACAGAGGTTCTCCTCAAAGGATAAGGCCAAGTGGCATGCAACCAGCTGGCTGGGAACCACACATGACAACGAGCACAGAACGGAGCGGGGGCGGGGGGTGGCACTGAGCGCATCACAGCAGGCTGAAGCTGCGGGGCTAAATGGAGCAGCCCGTTCCCACCTAACAGACCATCACCAGAAACCCTGCTCCGGCCCTGACCGGGTCACCTCTGGCATCCATCACTTTATACCACAGTATACCACATTTATATCACTTTATACAAGAGTTTCTTAATATGAAGATAAGAATAATCTCTAGACCATGAAACATATTCCCTAAACCCAAACAAACATGATGCACCCTTCTGATCCTTTACCTGACTTAGTCTGCCTACCTGGCCGGCTGGTTCAGAGCCCCAGAGGGGAGCTCCACAATGCAGCCAAGAAGCTCCACGAGCTTACAAGAAGCATGTAAAACAGTCAAACCCACAGAGAGAGGGTAAGTCGGTGGTTACTAGGGGCTGGAGGAAGGGGGAAAAGAGAGTTGTTTAATGGGTGCACAGTTCCCATTTTACAAGATGAAAAAGTTTTGGAGATCTGTCATACAACAATGTGAATATCCTTAACCCTATTGATCCATACAGTTAAAAATGGTTAAAATGCTAAATTTTATATATGTACACGTTATCACAACTTTTTAATTTTTAAAATTACTTTTTAAAATAAATAATCAAGGATGTCTTCATTAGAAGACACCATAGGAAAATGGAAAATCAAGCTACAAACGGGAAGAAGATATTCTGCAATACATGTAATGAAGAACGCAAAACAGAGAGAACCTCTAAAAATCAAGATGAAAAAGACAAAACTCCCCTGGTGGTCAAGTGGCCAAGATTCTGGGCTCCCAATGCAGGGTGCCCAGGTCTGCCTGGTCAGGAAACTGGATCTCACTTGCTGTAAAAAGATCCTGCATGCCACAACAAAGATCAAAGATCCTGCATGCTGCAACTAAGGCCCAGCACAAATAAACAAATACATACATGTTTTTAAAAAGACAGGCAGAACTAATACAGTATAAAAGTGTTAGTCGCTCAGTTGTGTCCCACTCTTTGCAACCCCATGGACTGTAGCCTGCCAGGCTCCTCTGTCCATGGGATTCTCCAGGCAAGAATACTGGAGCGGGTTGCCATCTCCTTCTCCCAGGATCTTCCAGACCCAGGGATCGAACCCATGTCTCCTGCCTTGCAGAAAGAGTCTTTACCATCTGAGCCACCAGAAAGCTTTTAATATAGAATAGGGTTGAGCTTCCCTGGTGGCTCAGACAGTAAAGCGTCTGCCTACAATGCAGGAGACACGGGTTCAATCCCTGGGTTTGGAAGATCTCCTGGAGAAAGGAGGAACCTGGTAGGCTACAGCCCGTGGGGTGGCAAAGAGTCAGACAGGACTGAGCAACTTCACTTTCACTAGAAATATTCTTTAAAAAAAATTTTTTTAAAGAAACATAACTATCCAATTTAAATATAGGCAAGAAACAGGACTAAGCACTTCACAACAGAGGAAAGACAAATCGCCAGGAACTATATGAAAACACACTAACCTCACTTGTTTAGGAGTTAGGAAAAGTAAAATCACAAAGTATTTTTTCATGCCCATGAGACTGGTCAAAATTTATCAATGTGGTAACAGTAGGAGCCAGGTGCTGGTTAGGATGAGGAATGAAAGAAATTGAATACCTGGCTGTGTATTCTGGTTATAACCACTTTGGAAAACAGCTTGGCATTAGTTAGCAAAGTTAAAGATGCATTCTCCATGACCATAACTTGACTCATGAGGAAATGAACTTAAAGAAACTCTCACAGGTTCCTGTTCATGGGACAAGAACAGGCTCCTCTGTCCATGGGATTCTCCAGGCAAGAACACTGGAACAGGCTGCCGGGCCCTCCTCCAGGGGATCCTCCTGACCCAGGGATCAAACTCACATCTCCTGCATTGCAGGTGGATTCTTTTCCGCTGAGCCACTGGGGAAGCCCAAGTTTTATGAATACAGCAGCTTATACCTAAGTCATCAGCACCTCCAGTCGAGTTAGTTATATAATCTGATGGACAGCTGTCAAATATCTTTAGAAAGTCCTATCACAGCCCCAAATGATGTAAATCCTTCCGCCTCCCTCGCTTCATCATCACCAGGAGAGAAACTAAGACAGGAAAGGCAGTCACCCCACAGGTCACAGGAGAGGGAGCAAGAGCAGGAGGAAGCCGGAAGGGGCGGCGTCCTGCCTGAGGGAAGACCAAAGCCACAGGCAGCGGCAGCCACATGGAAATCCAGCTGGTTAGAGGCTCTGACCTCTGCCCGGCTTCCCTCTGAGGAGGAGGAAACACAACTGGCTGTCTTTGTGGCCCCAAAATATATGTACACAGTTCCTCAGGGACAAAAAGTAAAATTTCCATGTTTTCCCCAAAAGCTGTAAGACGTCCAAACTGAATTCTGAATCTTCCGCCGCTGGGCTGGCCCGAAAAGCTGGGACACCGAGCTGCTAACACTGACTAAAATCAGCATTTCTTTTTAAGCATAATGCTCTCAGAAAGGATGTTTGTTTGATTTTGAATTTTCCTCATCTTTCTGATTAAACTACCAGAAGCTCCTTATTCTAGCAAAGCCAAAGTCTTGGTCTGAAAGCACAATGGAATTCTGGAAACCGAATCCTGAGCCCCAGCCCTCCATCCTGAACTCCAGACTCAAGGGCAATGGTCTCTTCATCATTCCTTCTTCGAGGCCTCCCTGAGCCTAACATGGCCAAAGGAGGCTCTTGGTCCTTCCCTCCACACACTCCAAAGCCACCTCTCTCCTGAGCCCCCACTGTCTGCCCAGCAGTTTAGGCCAAGCACACCAGACGGGCGTCCCCCAGCTCCTCTCCTCATGCATTGAGAACATCACGGAGGTTCTGCCTTTCAGGAACCCCTGGGCAAGCCTTCTGCTTTGTCACCAACACACTCAGCTCCTCCTGGTCCTCCTCCCGTGCTCCACACGCTAACAAGATCTTCCGAAAAGGAAACCAGGCAAGCTCATTTCTCCATTCAGCTCCTCAGAGGGTCTGCCCTCAGTGTGGGCTGCTCAGCTGCCTTCTTCCAGATGACGTATGGGAAAAAGTCGGGAAGAAGGGAGAAGCCGCCCTGGAGAGGCCTGGCAGCACCACCTCAGCCAGGATAGCAGGCCGATACCAGCAGCGATACGTCAGGTGGAAAGCACAGCCCTGGACACGCTGTGGCCGAAGTGACCCGCACCTCGGGGCTCCGCCTCTCAGACACCCACCGGTCAGATCAGTCATGAGGGAAACCTCAGAAAAACCACCTGAAGGGCTTCCTATACAATCCCTGACGACTCTCAAAGCTGGACACCTCATCCAAAACAAGGGACATCTGAGGAAAACTGCCACAGTCTGGAGGAACCCAAGAAATATGACGACTAAATATGAGTGTGGATTATCCCACACAGGGTCCCGGGTCACAAGAAGGACCTTGTTATGGACTGAATATTTGTGTCCTCCCCAATTCATACACTCAGCTTCCCTCATAGCTCAGTTGGTAAAGAATCTGCCTGCAAAGCAGGAGACCCTGGTTCAATTCCTGGGTTGGGAAGACCCACTGGAGAAGGGAGAGGCTACCCACTCCAGTATTCTTGGGCTTCCCTTGTGGCTCAGCTGGTAAAGAATCCACCTGCAATGTGAAAGACCTGGGTTTGATCCCTGGATTGGGAAGATCCCCAGGAGAAGGGAAAGGCTATCCAATCCAGTATTCTGGCTTGGAGAATTCCATGCACCATATAGCCCACGGGGTCGCAAAGAATCGGACATGACTGAGCGACTATTATTTTCACTTTCAATTCACACACTGAAGCCCTAACTCCTGATGTGACAGAATCTGGAGATGGAACCCTTGGAATGTAATAGGTCATGAGGGTGGGGCCCCTGTGCTGGGATTGGTGCCCTTGTAAGAACAGATACCATAGAGGGAGCTCCTGCCCTGTCTCTCCTCCCCTTCCTTCCTCCCAATCCCCCTCACACACATACAGAGGAAAGACCATATGATCACAAGAGCAAAAAGGTAGCCATCTGCAAGCCAGGGAGAGAAGTCTCACCCGAACCTCTCCACACTGGCACCAGATCTCAAACTTCGGCCTCCAGAAACATGAGAAATAAATGTTGTTGAGGTCATTCAGTCATTGTTATTTGTAATGACACCCCAAATTAACTCACACAGACCTTAAATAGAAACTAAGGAAATCCAACTAAAGCATGGAGTTTAGGTTAATAATAATGTATCAATACTGGTTCACCCATTGTGATAAAGGAGCATTCTAATGTAACACATTAATAACAGGAAAAAGTGGATGTGGGTTATATTAGAACTTTCTATCTTCACAACTCTCTGTAAATTAAAACTGTTGTAACATTAAATGTTCACTTTTAAAAATCCTATCATGTGTGCCCTGCTGTCTGAGTTCCAAGAATCAGAATTCTGAGACAGACAGAAAGCCACACACACCCACAGCAACAGAAGCTGTGGCCTTTTAGTGACCTAACCCCCCAACATCACACAGCATCACCTCCACTGTACTCTGTCAGCTGGGACAGTCACAAACCTGGCCAGGATCAAGGAAATACATTCCACCTCTTGATAGGGAGTAACATGTGCCAGAAAGATCGCTATTGACTATTTTTTGAGAAATACAATCTATCAGAGGCTGACATATAAAGTTGAGGGAAATCTCCAAAACACACAAGTAGCAAGAAAGAGATAGAGAATTCATCCAAGATGTTAATATCTTAATAAATAAGAGGTCCAGAAAGAAAACAATGACAACAAAGATAAGACAAGGGAGAGGTTATCTAAGAAGTAATTCGAGAGGATTTCTCAGAGCTAAAGAACATGAGTCTTCGATCTGAACGAACTCACCAAATATCAGTAATCAGACATAATGCGAAATTTAAGAACATCAAGAAAAACGGAAGATTCCATGACTCTTCAAGACAGAAAATCAGGTCAACTACACGTGAAGAGATTCTAGGCTAGCTTCAGACTTATCAACAATACTGTACACTGAAAGACAATGGCACGGTGTCTTAAAAGTTAAAAGGGAAAGTTAGTGAAAAAGTGAAAGTGTTAGTCACTTAGTCATGTGCAACTCTTCACGACCCCATAGACTATGGCCTTCCAGGCTCCTCCGTCCATGGGATTTTCCAGGCAAGAATATTGGAGTGGGTTGCCATTTCCTTCCCCAGGGGACCTTTTTCAGCCAGGGATGGAACCCAGGTGTCCTGCATTGCAGGCAGGTTCTTTTCAACCTAAAGCTGTGTGAAGATAATTTCAAATACATAAAGACTCAGAAAACTTACTATCCCTATCTATACTCTTCCTTGGGGAGTTACTTGGATATGGGCTTCAGCAAAAATAAAAGTCTAACGCAAATAAAAAGGCAAGGATTCAAGAAAGAACTTGGCTCACAGATGCAGCAAAAGGAAGCTGCAGAATGCAGCCTGTACAGAGGCCAAGGGAGCAGTGCACCCACACTGGAGATGGCAAGGGGAAGGTGGAGCCTTGGAAGAGACCACGACCCATGGAGAGAAAGAGAAACTCTCAAAGTGCACATATCATCAGTAAGGATGTGGAATTCAAATTCTAAGTAAGCAATATGCTTTCCAAATTTCTACAGTGGGTAAATATCATTAATTTTAATAATAAAATTTATATAAAGAAAAATTTAAATAATAAAATATGGGACAGAATTTATTATTTAAATTCATTATTTTAAAAAATTCTAAACAATAAATTACAGGACAAAATTTTTTGTCCTGTAAAACAAAGTTTTAAAATTTGACTCCTTTTCTGTCTAAAACTAAGTCTTTGGAAGCTTTTTTCCTCCCAAAAGAGAAACAACGATCATTAAAATTTTATGCTCCCCAGTCCACAAAATAAAGGAAATAGTTTTCTTTCCTATCAACTGCCAACAAAAATGATCAGTTTTTAAGGATTCTATTCTGTATCAGTAAAGTAATGCTTAAAATTCTCTAAGCCAGGCTTCAGCAATACGTAAACCATGAACTTCCAGATGTTCAAGCTGGTTTTAGAAAGACAGAGGAACCAGAGATCAAATTGCCAACATCCACTGGATCATTGAAAAAAGAAAGTTTCAGAAAAACATCTATTTCTGTTTTATTGACTATGCCAAAGCCTTTGACTATGTGGATCACAATAAACTGTGGAAAATTCTGAAAGAGATGGGAATACCAGACCACCTGACCTGCCTGATGAGAAACCTGTATGCAGGTCAGGAAACAACAGTTTGAACTGGACATGTAACAACAGACTGTTTCCAAATAGGAAAAGGAGTATGTCAAGGCTGTATATTGTCACCCTGCTAATTTAACTTATATGCAGAGTACATCATGAGAAATGCTGGGCTGGAAGAAGCACAAGCTGGAATCAAGACTGCCAGGAGAAATATCAATAACCTCAGATATGCAGATGACACCACTCTTATGGCAGAAAGCAAAGAAGAACTAAAGAGCCTCTTGATGAAAGTGAAAGAGGAGAGTGAAAAAGTTGGCTTAAAGCTCAACATTCAGAAAACTCAGATCATGGCATCCGGTCTCATCACTTCATGGGAAATAGATGGGGAAACAGTGGAAACAGTGGCTGACTTTATTTTTCTGGGCTCCAAAATCACTGCAGATAGTGATTGCAGCCATGAAATTCACTAGAAGGTGACTTTTTTTAGAATTATGTGTTTGTTTGATAAGTCACTTCTAGTACGATACAGAACCAGTTCAGTAAATTTCTTACTCCTTGGAAGGAGTGTTATGACCAACCTAGACAGCATATTAAAAAGCAGAGACATTACTTTCCCAACAAAGGTCCATCTAGTCAAGGCTATGGTTTTTCCAGCAGTCATGTATGGATGTGAGAGGTGGACAGTGAAGAAAGCTGAGCACCGAAGAATTGATGCTTTTGAACTGTGGTGTTGGAGAAGACTCTTGAGAGTCCCTTGGACTACAAGGAGATCCAACCAGTCTATCCTAAAGGAGATCAGTCCTGGGTGTTCACTGGAAGGACTGATGTTGAGGCTGAAACTCCAATTCTTTGGCCACCTGATGCGAAGAGCTGACTCCTTGGAAAAGACTTTGATGCTCAGAAATATTGAGGGCAGGAAAAGAAGGGGACAACAGATGGCAAGAAGGGGATGAGATGGTTGGATGGCATCACTGACTCAATGGACATGAGTTTGGGTGGACTCCAGGAGTTGGTGATGGACAGGGACGCCTGGCGTGCTGTGGATCATGGGGTTGCAAAGAGTCAGACGAGACTGAGAGACTGAACTGGTTCTGTATCCTACTAGAAGTGACTTACCAAACAAACCCATAATTCTAAAAAAAAGACACCTTCTAGTAAATTCACACACCAAAAAAAAACCTTTCCATGATACACATTTTTAAAAATTTTATTGAAGTATAGCTGATTTACAATGCCATGTTAGTTTCAGGTGCATCGCATAGCAATTTCACATATATACACACATATATGTATTATTTTTCAGATTCTTTTCCCCTGTAGCTTACTACAAAATATTCAGTATAGTTCCATACGCTATAGAATAGGGCCTTGTTGGTTATCTATTCTATTTACAGGACTGTTTCTACTTACCCCAAACTCCTCCTGATTTATCCCCCTCACCCCACTTCAGAAGTAATTGCCTATCAAAAGCATGTATGGGCACGTGTGCCTATGGCAGGGGACCCACACAGTGCAAGGGTTGCCAGCTCCAGGTTCCAGTCCAAGTCCCGCTGCTCCCTGGATAGCTGCACCCTGGCTGGCTGGCTGCATCCAGAGCCTCAGGGAGCAGTCAGGAGGGGCAGTGGGCAGTGAGAAGGAGCAGCACGTGCCCAGCACAGAGAAGCACCCACCACGTGGAGGTGATGTCACAACACCTGCTTGAGCTTCGAAATGCCCTTTGTTGAGCCGTTAGAGAGTCTGAGGCATCTTACATCCTCTAGTGATTAAATAATACTCTCAACAACTTGGAAAACAGTCCTGACTCTCCCCATCTTAAAAACAGGTGTTCAGAAAAATTACTGTTTTCCCATATGCAGGTGCTAATTCTGGACTGTGGGACTGTAAGTCCTCTAGTGTCCTGTGAGCGGGAGGGACCGGGCCACGTGCTCCAGGGACCTTCCCTCCCCGGGGAAGGAGGGGACTTCCAGGCTAGCACACACCCCACCCCACTGTGGCCACAGGGAGCCACACTCGCCCAGTTGTTGAGACCAAACCTGATCTTGAGAATCTGCCAGATGACATCTTTTTTTTTTTTTAATTTACTTATTGATTTTAATTGGAGGCTAATTACTTTACAATATTGTAGTGGTTTTTGCCATACATTGACATGAATCAGCCATGGGTGTACATGTGTTCCCCATCCTGAACTCCCCTTCCACCTCCCTCCCCATCCCAGATGACATCTTAATCTGCATGTTAAACCATGAATGGGAAAGCCTAGGGAAGCCCCAGGGTAAAGGAAGAGAAAGGCTGAAAGGCTGTCCCTGTCAGAGTGAAAGCAGGTAACATTCACCCCAGTGAAAAGGGGCACTGGCATCATTACAGCCTGCACCTTGTCACTGCGCCGTAGGGAGAGTGTGTGACAACGCTGGCAGGGAACCGAAACTGCCAAAACTAGAACAACGCTGAGGACAACAAGGAGCCTGTATTCAAGGACAGGCTGATTTCTCCTACTGTGTCCTTATGTTTTAATTAGAAGCACATTCAAACATTTGAAAATTGACCACCTATGAATAGGAAGAAGAGAAACACAATGAAACCCACATAAATGGAAACATTTCAGGTGTGTATTATTTTGTTTGGCTAGTTTCTCCAATGAAGCAGAAATTGTTTCAACAATCATTAAAAATTTGTAAATACATAGGTATTAGTCCATTTTCTTTTCTTGGTATTTACTCTTTCATATCTCCTTTTTGCAATTAAAAGAATTTAAAGCAGATTCCTTTTTCTTCACTCCAAAACCCACATTCTTTCCATTAAGCCATTCTTCTCAAACAAACATTATTTCACGGATGCTACAAGCCAACACTAGCTGGTCCAGCATTAGAGATTCAAGAGATAATGAAGAGTTCCTTCCCTCAAGGGCTTATAATCTATCCTAGTGAACAGTTTTGTTTTTTTTTTTTTAAAAAAACTTATTAGAATCCAGTAGGATAACTGTTATAAGTCATGACACGCACAGGTGTTATAACAGTAATGACTAACAGTTATTCAGCACTTACTACATTCCAGACTCTTTACAGAGAAAATACCTTACAGAAGCCCTCCCCATAATAGGTACTCCCTGCTTGGGGAGCGGCCTTCCATTCCCGGGGCCAGAGGTGTCTTCCAGGGCAATGCTCCCACCCTCCCCATCCTCCCCATCAGAGAAAGAAAACCTTCACTGAGCCTTCAGGCTTTCTTTAGATCTTCCAGCCTCATCCTGCTTCTCCACGTGGGACACGGACGGAGGCAGCTGAGTTCCTTCTGGGGGAACCTGCAGGCGCCCAGCTCTGCCTGTGTTGAGCGCGTTAAACTAACTTGGAGGTTGTGGGGAAATGAACAAGAGGGTGCCAGTCAGGCTCTCTCACCCCACGTTCTGTAAACAACGGCTCTGCATGGTCGTGTGACAGCAGAGACGGCTGATGGTACTATGCACACGTGTCACGAGGAACTCGCTAGGTCACGGGCGATTCTGCGCAGGTCGCCTGTACGAGCTTCACCGAGAAGGCCCCGGCTGCTGGTGCACCGGGGCTGCAGTGGAGCGGCATCCTGGCTGTGTTATGTGAAGCTGTGGTATGGCCGTGTTACGGCTACGTATGGTTCCATGACGGCTGCTGCTACGGCTGCTGCATCAGGCAGGAGACAGGCTGTGTCAGGGCTGCCGTGGCGGTCAGGAGAGAGCAAACATGCCTGCAGCCCCCACGGCGCCTCCAGTCTTCTTCCAGCCTCTGAGCTCAGGCGTTGCCTACCATGGGTTTGGTGAACAGCGCTACACGGCGAGAGACAGCAAGACAGGGGTAAACTGAAAAAGCTGGCTTAAAACTCAACATTCAAAAAGCGGAGATCATGGCATCTGGTCCCATCACTCCATGGCAAATATAAATGGGGAGAAAGTGGAAGCAGTGACAGATTTTATTTCCTTGGGCTCCAAAATGACTGTGGACAGTGACTGCAGCCACAAAATCAAAAGACACTTGCTCCTTGGAAGAAAAGTCATGACAAACCTAGACAGAGTACTAAAAAGCAGAGACATCAGTTTGCCAACAAAGGTCCGTACAGTCAAAGCTGTGGTTTTGTTCAATAGTTGTGTACGGATGTGAGAGCTGAATCATAAAGTTAAGTGCCAAAACATTGACGCTTTCAAATCGTAGTGCTGGAGAAGACTCTCGAGGGTCCCTTGGACTGCAAGGAGATCCAACTAGTCAATCCTAAAGGAAATCAACCTTGAATATTCACTGGAAGGACTGATGCTGAATCTGAAGCTCCTATACCTTGGCCACCTGATGGGAAGAAGTGGCTCTTTGGAAAAGACCCTGATTCTGGGAAAGACTAAGGACAGGAGGAGGAGGGGACGACAGAGGATGAGATGGTTGGATGGCATCACTGACTCAATGGACGTGAGTTTGAGCAAACTGCAGGAGACAGTGCAGGACAGGAGAGCCTGGAGTGCTACAGTTCCTGGGGTCACAAAGAGTCGAATTCGACTGAGTGACTAAACAACAACAGCAAAGTACTGAGAGCTCCATGCGGCAGGACACCTAAGTCACACTCTCCAATCCAGCTTTTATCAGTAAGACTGACAATCTGATCCACGTTTGACTCTTTATCTCTCCCTCAGCCAGGACTAAATTTGGCAAGAAGGGTTATTGATCACAAGAACCTGAAAATGCCAACATGATCATTCTATTTTACATGTGAGGGAACGGAGACTTCTACAACTTTGAGAGGGTAAGTTTCCTTTCTCAAAAGCAACAATATCACCGTTTGAAACCACTGCCTCCCTAGAAAAGAAAAATAAATTCCCAAACTGATACTGCAGTAAGCTTAACGGCAGCCCACCAGGCTCCCCCGTCCCTGGGATTCTCCAGGCAAGAACACTGGAGTGGGTTGCCATTTCCTTCTCCAATGCATGAAAGTGAAAAGTGAAAAGTGAAGTCGTTCAGTTGTGTCCAACTCTTAGTGACCCCATGGCCTGCAGCCTACCTGGCTCCTCTGTCCATGGGATTTTCCAGGCAAGAGTATGGGAGTGGGGTGCCACTGCCTTCTCCGATTAAGCTTAATAGAAACTGCAAGAAGGAAATAGAAGCTTATGCTAAAATAGCTCATTTGTCCATGCACCACTGCTACAAATTATGTTCAGTTAGGTTTAAGAAATAAAACCTAAAGAACACATACAGTCATCATATCAACAGTTCTCTAACACAACAGAAAAGTCTACACTGAGCACTTGCTACGTGCCATGCACCGTTTCAGGTACCAGTCAACAGAAAAAAACAAAGTCCCTACTCTCATGGAGACTACATTTAGTGAGAGAAACAGACAATAAACAAATAAATATATAATGTCAAAGTGTATAAAAGAATGGAAGATCGCTATTTTAAGAAGATAAGACAGGGACTTCCCTGGTAGTCCAGCAGCTAAGACTCCCTGCTCCCAAAGCAGGGGACCCAGATTCAATCCCACCACTCAGCGGACTAAATCCCACATGCAGAAAGGAAGGTCCGCAAATAGTAACTAAGACCTGGCACAGCCAAGAGAAAAATCTCCTACTGCAACCTACAATCTCAACAGACTTCCAACGTGTAAAAAAGTATCTGCATTGCTAAAGGGTTTTTTTTTAAGGCAAATGATAGGAGGCTCTATGTGGGGATGGGGAGACCACAGAGAAAGCTGCCTTTAGCAGGCCTTGAACAGAAAGCTGGTGAGAGAAGGGGTGAGCCACACAGACATCTGGAAGCAGGAGCATCGGGGCCAAGGCCCCAGGGAGAACATGGGCACAGCATGTAGGCAGCTGTGACAGGCCGATGTAGACAAAGTAGAGGAGAAAAAATGATCGGAAATGAGGCCAGAGAGGCCAGCAAGGCCACACCATGGGGGAGCCTGGGGGTCCATCCTCAGTGAGCAGGACTGTGACATGTGATCTGTGTATGTGTGACTCAGTTGCTCAGTCCTGCCTGACTCTCGGCAATCCCATGGACTGCAGGCCGCCAGGCTTCTCTGTCCATGGCATTCTCCAGGCAAGAATACTGGACTGGATTGCTATTTCCTCCTCCAGGGGATCTTCCCCACCCAGGGATCAAACCCAATCACTTGCATCTCCTGCACTGGCAGGTGGGTTCTCTACCCTGAGCCACCTGGGGAGCCTGTTATGATCTGCACTAAATGCCTGATATCGACATTCACAATACATCCCCTAAAGTTGTATGATTGCTTTTTGTTTCTTTTTCACCTACAAGTAGAGAAACCAAGGAAGAGTGGAGTTTTCTTTCTTATTCTTGGGAACAAAAAGCAGGGCTTCCCAAAGGAGGGAAGGAAGAATTGGAGTGTCTGCTCCATTACCTGCGACCCTCACTGGTGGGGTCTCAGGACCTCTGAGCACAAGGCGGGCCGGGGCCACCAGCCTCCCACATCCCTGACAGCGCCAGCCGACCCACCCAAGGGTGACTCCCCTTCATGGTAACTAACTCTGTCAACATGAATCCCAACTGGAATGGGACCACAACAGTGAAATTCTGCTGGTAGACTTCCAGGTGGTTTGGAGGCTTAAAATTCATTATCATGTTTCTGAAAATTAGAAATATAATCATCATAAACTTGTATGTGATGCATACATCTGACAAATGTTTGCAGTGGGAGGCACCAGGGATGGAGCAACGGGAAGACCTGTCTAGTGGGGAAAATAACCTAGTAAACTGACATTTACAGAAAGAGGGCAGAAGACCCCTCACTCTACCATAGGCAAAGTGTAAAAAGAGGCCACACCTCTGAGGTCCCTTCCTCAATCCTCTCAGTACTTGGTAAAAGCAGTGGGGCAGGGAAGCCTGGTGTGCTGCAATTCATGGGGTCAAAAAGAGTCAGACACAACTGAGTGACTAAACTGAACTGAACTGAACCATGTATAAAAGAGAGCTAGTGGGAAACTGTTGCATAGCACACTGAGCTCAGCTCCATGCTCGGTGATGCCCTGCAGGAGTGGGCTGGAGGCTAGTGATGGAGGGGATATATGTAGACACACAGCTGATTCACATGTGGTACAGCAGAAACGAACACAACACTGTACAGCAATTATACTACAACAAAAAATAAAATATTAAAGGAGAAAATGAACTGTAATACAGATCAGTTCAGTCAGTCAGTCATATCAGACTCTTTGCGATTCCATGGACTGCAGCAGGCCAGGCTTTCCTGTCCATCACCAACTCCCAGAGCTTGCTCAAACTCATGTCCATCGAGTCAGTGATGCCATCTAATCATCTCATCCTCTGTCGTCCCCTTCTTCTCCATCCTTCAATCTTTCCCAGCATCAAGGTCTTTTCCAATGAGTTAGTTCTTCGCATCAGGTGGCCAAAGTATTGGAGTTTCAGCTTCAGCATCAGTCCTTCCAATGAATATTGATTTCCTTTAGGATGGACTGGTTGGCTCTCCCCACAGTCCAAGGGACTCTCAAGAGTCTTCTCCAACACCACAATTCAAAAGCATCAATTCTTTCATGCTTAGCCTTCTTTATATTCCAGCTCTCACATCCATATATGTTTTTGGCATAGTCAATAAAGCAGAAGTAGATGTTTTTCTGGAACTCTCTTGCTTTTTCGATGATCCAACAGAATTTGGATCTCAGGTTGGCAATTTGATCTCCGGTTCCTCTGCCTTTTCTAAATCCAGCTTGAACATCTGGAAGTTCACACCATGCGGTATTTGGGTGCAATGTCAAAAATGACAAAATGATCTCTGCTCGTTTCCAAGGCAAACCATTCAATATCACAATAATCCAAGTCCCGGAACCAGTAACGCCAAAGAAGCTGAAGCTGAACAGTTCTATGAAGACCTACAAGACTTTCTAGAACGAACACCCAAAAAAGATGTCCTTTTCATCATAGGGGACTGGAATGCAAAAGTAGGAAGTCAGGAGATACCTGGAGTAACAGGCCAATTTGGCCTTGGAGTACAAAATGAAGCAAGGCAAAGGCTAACAAGACTTTGCCAAGAGAACGTACTGAAGCTGAAACTCCAATACTTTGGCCACCTGATGCGAAGAACTAACTCATTGGAAAAGACCTTGATGCTGGGAAAGATTGAAGGATGGAGAAGAAGGGGACGACAGAGGATGAGATGATTAGATGGCATCACTGACTCGATGGACATGAGTTTGAGCAAGCTCTGGGAGTTGGTGATGGACAGGAAAGCC
Organism: Antilocapra americana; assembly: GCA_007570785.1. Lineage (NCBI taxonomy): Eukaryota > Metazoa > Chordata > Mammalia > Artiodactyla > Antilocapridae > Antilocapra > Antilocapra americana. Next base: position 9,477,240 of record ML660778.1, on the reverse strand, counting down.
TGGCCTGCTGCAGTCCATGGAATCGCAAAGAGTCTGATATGACTGACTGACTGAACTGATCTGTATTACAGTTCATGGCAAACACTCTCTTCCAACAACACAAGAGAAGACTCTACACACGGACATCACCAGATAGCCAATACTGAAATCATACTGATTATATTCTTTACAGCCAAAGATGAAGAAGCTCTATACAATCAACAAAAACAAAAACAGGAGCTGACTGTGGTTCAGATCATGAACTCCTTACTGCCAAATTCAGACTTAAATTGAAGAAAGTAGGGAAAACCACTAGACCATTCAGGTGTGACCTAAATCAAATCCCTTACAATTGTACAGTGGAAGTGACAAATAGATTCAAGGGATTAGATCTGATAGACAGAGTACCTGAAGAACTATGGACAAAGGATAGTGACATTGATCACAGGAGGCAGTGATCAAGACCATTCCCAAGAAAAAGAAATGTAACAAGGTAAAATGGTTGTCTGAGGAGGCCTTACAAATAGCTATGAATAGAAGAGAAGCGAAAGGCAAAGGAGAAAAGAAAAGATATACCCATATGAAAGCAGAGTTCCAAAGAATAGCAAGGAGAGATAAGAAAGCCTTCCTCAGTGATCAATGCAAAGAAACAGAGGAAAACAATAGAATGGGAAAGACTAGAGAGCTCTTCAAGAAAATTAGAGATACCAAGGGAGCATTTCATGCAAAGATGAACTCGATAAAGGACAGAAATGGTACGGACCTAACAGAAGCAGAAGATATTAAGAAGAGGTGGCAAGAATACTCAGAAGAACTGTACACAAAAGATCTTCATGACCCAGATAACCACGATGGTGTGATCACTCACCTAGAGCCAGACATCCTGGAATGTGAAGTCAAGTGGGCCTTAGGAAGCTTCACTACAAAGGTAGTGGAGGTGATGGAATTCCAGTTGAGCTATTTTAAATCCTAAAAGATGATGCTTTGAAAGTGCTGCACTCAATATGCCAGCAAATTTGGAAAACTCAGCAATGGCCACAGGACTGGAAAAGCTCAGTTTTCATTCCAATCCCAAAGAAAAGCAATGCCAAAGAATGCTCAAACTACTGCACAATTGCACTCATCTCATACACTAGCAAAATGATGCTCAAAATTCTCCAAGCCAGGCTTCAACAGTACGTGAACTGTGAAACTGTAATACGAGCAAAAGCAAAAGTTCTAATAATTGTTTCAAAACCAGTGATTCTGCATACTGCTTCAGACTGAAGAAGCTTCTTTTCCTAAGGAAATTAACAGCAAATATACACCAAATGTATATATAAAGAAGCTTATTGCAAAATCATGGTAGCAAAAAACTGTATGTAACAGAAGAATAATTACATATGATATAGCCAAATTATGGAACATTATATTGGTTTTGAAAATCAATTTAATAAAATTGGAAGTGACTATCAAAGTGTTAAGCAAAACCAAAAGGTTACAAAAATCTTACATTTGGTATGCAACCAATTTTTTTTAAATACACTAAGGAAAATGGTTGCAAAAGTTGAAGAACAAGTGATTTTTAAATTTTCACCTTGTACCTTTTTATAAATGAACATATATTACTTTTAAAATCAGACAGAAAATATACAAACTATATTCAGTTCCCTATTCAGGTACATGATACATTAGTTGAAACACACGAAACTGAGATGCACAAATATCAAACACATCCACTTGTTATAAACAGAGAAGAATCAGTTCCCAATGAGCAAAAACAAACAAAAGAAAACTAACTTCACCCACTTTTCAATTTTCGTTATAGATCAACTAAAGTTTGGCTTCATTCTGACACTCAGCTCAAATCCACTATTTTGCTTTGCTTTGAATCATGGCCTGTGAAAGGACAAAGGACTAATGCCTTTTCCTGGTCACTACCAGCATCCTGGAATTTGTCACTTACCTCAGTTTTACCTTTTGAGATACACTAATCTACCATTTCTTTTTTTAGTTGAAGTACAGTTGACGTACAATATTATATTATATTCAGGTGTACAATACAGTGATTCAATATTCGTATAGATTATACTCAATTTAAAGGTATTATAATATAGTGACTATATTCCCAATGCTGTGTAACATACCCTTGTAGATGACTCATTTCATACCTAGTAGTTTGTATCTCTTCGTCCTCTACTCCATCTTGCCCCTCCCAGCTTCTCCCTCCAAACTGGCACCCACTAGTTCGTTCTCTGGATCTGTAAATTTATTTCTGTTTTTTTATATTCATCGCTTGCTTTTATTCTTCAGATTCCACATATAAGTGAAAACATGCAGCGTTTGTCTGTTTGACATGTTGTGGCAAATGGTAGAATTTCATTTTTCTTTATGAGTGATATTCCATTATATATATGCAAGTGTACGTGTACCTGTGTATATATGCATATATGTGTACACCACACACACACACACACACACACACACACATATCCTCTTCTTTATCCATTCATTTGTTGATGGACACTTAGGCTGCTTCCACATCTTTGTTATTGTAAATAATGCTGCTATGAATGCTGGGGTTCATGTATCTTTTCAAGTTAGTGGTATTATTTTCTTCAGACATCCACCCAGGAGTAAAACTGCTGGATCATATGGTAGCTCTATTTTTAGTTTATTGAGGACCACCATATTGTTTCCCACAGAGGGTGTAACAATTTACATCCCCACCAACAGTGCAGGAAGGTTCCCTTTTCTCCACAGCCTCACCAACACTTGCTGTTTGTGGTCTTTTTGACGGTGGCCACCCTGATGGGTGTGAGCTGACAGCACTGTGGTTTTGACTTGCATATCTCTGATGATTAGCAACGGTGAGCATCTTTTCATGTGCCTGTTGGCCATCTGGATATTATCTTTGGGAAAACGTCTATTCAGGTCTTCAGCTCATTTTTTAATTGGGTTGTTTGGTCTTTTGTAATATTGAGTTGTATGAGCTATCTACATATTCTGGATATTCATCCCTTGTCAGTCATGTCATTTGCAAGTATTTTCTCCCATTCAGTAGGTTATCTTTTCATTTTGTCAGTAGTTTCGTTTGTGTGCAAAAGCTTTTAAGTTTAATTAGGTCTCATTTATTTGTTTTTGCATTTTCTTTCTTTGCCTTCAGAGACAGATCCAAAAAGAGACTGACAATTTATATCAAAGAGTGTTCTACCTATGCTTATTTCTAGGAGTTTTATGGTTTCCAGTCTTACATTTAGGTCTTTAACCTATTATCATTTCTGGTCAGCAAAATATCACCAATAATATAAACACTGCATGTCATTCATATTTATTGTTTATAAATGAAAATTAACTTTCAAATATACATATATATAGATAAGCATTCTACATTTCATTTGAAATCATCTTACGTTACTTTTATATTAATATTGTCAGTTAATATATAAACAGCTGCTTATTATTATAACAGTAAAATGCTATTATAATTGATATATATAATGTATAATGCTATTATAATTAACTAACAGAAAAGCAAATGATTTAATGTGAGTGTTGAGAAAAGTGTTCATTTATATGACAACTTTAAGAAGAACATTATATCCACTGAGGAAAATTTTATAAATTTTTTAAAGGTCAGGAAAAGATTATATTATTTTATAATTCTATTACTTGTAAAATTATTTAATGTACTATCATAAAATTTAAAAAACCCTTTAAGAACCATATTCGATTTTTACTTAGTTCCTTTTAAGTCATGAAAAAATGACCTTTTTAATGAAAAAGCTCTATTTGGGGACTCTACACTAATGAATTAAAAGCAGAATAATTAGCTCTGTCATCTCAATTTCACAAGGAGAAAGAACTCTAAACTCACACACTATAATATCCATAATGAATCATACATACATAATAAAAGTATATAAGAAATACGGACAAAAGCAAAGTGTTAAAGAGAACTGGGGTTCCCAACACATGTTGCATCCTCACTGATCAAACCTGAGACCAGTGGTCTTCATAAGAACGCTCTAAGAGACTTCCTATTGTTTAGAGTCTACGGACGTGTTTGCAGAAATGATTACAGGAGCTGAAGACAAAGAAATCTCTGAGATCTGTCTGGATATATTCAGCTTTGACTCTCTGTTGATTTTAACACTCAATCATCAGACATAGATTGTGATTTGATGGACCCTTATTTAGAGGCAACTTTAGATAATACATTTCCAGTATTTCATCCATGCTCTTCAGTTATGTTCTTTTTCTCACACCTGAAAACAATCAGCCATGAGTACAATGAGTCCACTGAATCTAAAGAGATGGTATTTGGGGCATGCCTAATGGTTTCTACAGTGTCTCAACTATTACTTTTCTCAAAGAATATGCTTATTACCAAGTCAGTACCTTTATTTTTATTTTTAGCACATACTGACAAATAATAGAAGTCCTCCCTGTAGCTCAAATGATAAAGAATCTGCCTGCAACACAGGAGACCAGGGTTCAATCCCTGGGTCAGGAAGATCCCCTGGAAAACAGAATGTCAATCCACTCCAGTATTCCTGACTGGAGTATCCCATGGACAGAGGAGCCTGGTATGCTAGTCTTTGGAACTGCAGAGTCAGACATGACTGCAAATTATTAGAGGCAAAAAGCAACAAGTCTTCAAACAAGGATGCCAACACTGAAATGCTCTAAAGACCTCACCCTTGGAAATTGGACTTCCAGGGGCAGGAGAGCTGGAAACGTTCACTCAGGAGCCCATAACTCCACAGTAGAAGGTTTAGGGGGTATCAATACCTGATTTACTAACGTGCACCTGTTCATCAGCCAACCATGTGAAGACAGAATGGAGTGCCTCCCACAACCCAAAAGGTGACCATGAAGAAGTGGGCTTCTTCAGATCACTTCTGGATTACTCCAGAAAGTCTGTAAGCACCAAGATGACAAACTCTCTAACCACGACAGCTATGCAGAAATAGACCTGGCTACCCCAGTGCAGACACAAGCGCTCCATCACAGAACCCTTCATACAGAAGCCAGACGACCATTCACCAGAGACTTCCGGGGGAAGATTTCGTTTCACACTAGCAGTTCACACCGAAGGTGCAACAACCACGACGGCTGATGTTTAGTAGATAAAGCAAGGCTCAGACCACTCACACGGAACCAGAGCTTGAACCTGAGCTGACTCCTGAGTCCACAGCCTTAACCGCTGAACTCTCAACCCATGCAACCTGTTTGCTTTTTAACCAGCAGCATCACCAGACCCTGCCTGTCTCCCCTCTCATTGCCGTAGCTCAAGGCCTCATGCAGAGCTTGGCCATCCGTCCATACTCAAGGGGTGAGCCTGCCCTGCATGCCTCTGCAAACACTGTTTGCCTAACTACCAGCTGTACTTCTGCTCCAGGATGCCAGGAAAATTTATCCCTCAAGATTCTGGCTCAAATGTTACCTTGCCCCAACCAGTCCAATCCTGAGTTACAGATGTTTCTCTCCAGAAGGTTCCAGGGTGGTACAGCCAGCCCTGCTCTCTTTCCCTACCCAACCCCCACCTAGCCCCCTCCTGGGACCTATGGCCAAGTAACAGAGCACTGGCAAGCTGGGACCCAGAGAGGTTCCTTTCCCCCTCCTTGTCTTCTTCCTCTTTCCCCTCCAGTATCTCAAGGTCTGGTTGCCAGACCCACATCAGTAACATGACCTGGGAATCACTCACACTTGCAAACTTGGACTTAACTGAATTAAAAAACTCTGGTTGTAGCTTAGGCAATCTGTGTTTTAAACAGCGCTGCAGGGGGTTCTCTGGAGAAGGAGATGGCAACCCACTCCACTATTCCTGCCTGGGAAATTCCACGGACAGAGGAGCCTGGCACACTGCAGTCCATTGGGGTGCAAAAGAGTCGGACACAACTGAGCAACAAAACAGCAGCAGGGGACTCTCATGAAACCTCGTGTGTAAGGACCTCTGCCCTTAGGTAACCAGCCTTAACCACAATCAGGCTGATGAGGTAGCAGAACAATTTGCTGGAAGGAACACTGTTCTCTGTAGGACCAGGTGGAGCGGGTCTGTCCACCAATCTGGACCATTTACATCAAAACTGATGTGAGAAAAGTACAGTCTATTCTCTTTAAAGCCCCTTATCATTGGGACTCCGTGCAGCAGCCTTGTCCAAACGAAGCCCGGCGTCTCTCCTCTGAAACACCTCACATGCCGTACAGGTGTGTCCGTCTTTCACCTCCCTCTAGACTAGCAGCTCAGGAGCCAGACTGGCTCACACTATCTCTGCATCTCCCTAGGGCCTGAGAAAACCCCTGTCCTATACCACGTGCTGGATCGACAGTGCTACCATCATTCTTTTCCATCTTTACTGCCAAAACGGTAATCCCTAACATCTAAAATGATACCGACGACCCAGCAGCTTCCTTGTATAAAGTGACCTTCTAAAAGTGACAACAGTCACTATAGACTAACTCCTTCTAAGTTTCTCAGAATGATGCCAACTTGTCAAAGGTCTGTCTTTTGCACTGTTGCTACATAGCTGACTTGGGCCCTGGCTTCAGAGAAGGCTCTTGATTTTGACCCCAACCATCTCCCCCAGTATATAACTTCTACTAATGCACATTAGGTTTTCCCTCACTGCTCGCTGCTCACTGTCCAACAGAAAGATGACTAGTCTTGCAAACCCGCGTTACCAGCCTGACCAGGGCACTGGCCTGTACTGACGGCGCTCCTTCATTTTACAAGAGCTAAAACTCCAATATTTGGTACATTTACCAAATCTGTGGAGTTGGGGGCAGAATGGGCAAAAGCAATTTAATATTTTCACTATTTCCCAGAGGTTCCTGCTTTCAGTAAAATCAATACAAAAAAGGGGAAACAATCCAAGCAGCCTTCTGGCACTATTTCAATCGATTTTGTCCTCACTGAAATGATCCCAACATCCTTCTATCTTTAATATTCCATGCAGGATTTTTTTCTAAATTGACACGTGTTTCCTACCAAATGCCACATTCCTAACAGAGTTACTTTATAAATTATTTCATAGTCCCATGTGCTGAAGCTGAGCCTGTGCCAAAAACCTTCTCGGAACAACATATTTATTTCTCCATTAGTTTATATTTTCTAAAATCAAAAAAAGAAACCTAACTCTTCAGAAATAAATCCTTCCAATCCATATGGGAAAGAAGAAAAAACATGCAGTTCGACAAGACCCCAAAAACTCTATTCTTCAATTTTGACTAGTTTATCAGAATTTCCACTCAAATCTAATGTAAGACTGAAGCTCAAAGCTGTGATCCAAATATACCAAGATTTTCCTTTACTGTGTGGCTTTTAAAATATTTTCCAAGAACATAAAGAAGATATGACTCGTCTCATCCTATAGGAAAAGTACAAGGATCTCATAGCAGGATGATAATCTTAGACTGAGCACACGAAACCATCCCTGAAGGTACTAAGTACCAAGGGCACCCTACCCTGCCCTCCATCTCTACCCTCTCCGCTCTACACAGACACCAAAAGTCTTCGTCACATCTATTCTTGGTAAGCAGCTAACAAGAACAGCTGTGTCCATCCCAGTATTAGAAAAGGCACACTAACACTCACAGTGAAACTCACTATAGATTAAACTTCAAAGCCCAAACAGTTATCACAAGATAAAAGATGTTGGCTAAAACTCAATGTACACTCAAAAAGAAAAAACTTAAAAATTGGTAGGGGTTTATCTGGCAATTAAGACCATTCCAAGTATGACTTTATTCGCTACTAGCTAGACATATTTTTCATAATTTCACACCCCATAAAACAGCCTTGACCACTTAGGTCCATTAATAATTGAAATACTCCATCTGCAAAAAGAATAAAATGGTAGTAGTGGGAAATTCCAACCTTTCCACCTTAATGAAATTAATGTTCAAGATTATTTCTGAGACTTGACCCCTTCCAAATGACAAGAACTAGTCAGACAAAACTTAATCTGAAATCCTGCTGGCCAGTTTAAAGGACAAAATTACTAAGTGATGAAACATGAGACTTACATCTTCAAGGATCACATGACGTGGTCCCTAAGCTTTCTGCAGCCCTGACTGCCCGGTATGGTTATCATGGAGTCTGTCAAGTGTCCTTGATGTCTCCAAAGAAGACAGTGTCCTTCAGACTGGAATGACCACTATCGACTATAATAGAAACGGCTACCTTCTTCCTAATGGCCAGTAAGCTAAATATAATATAACATGTAACTGAGTAACTTACATATATCTAAATGTATATACTACCTACAACTCTGACCTTCTACAGATAACCAGTTTGGCAAAGAAAACCTTGAAAAACTGAAAAAGCTTCTACGGGATTACAGATTAAAACAGAAAGCATGTGACATCTTTGTCCAATGCTGAGCTGGTAGGAGGCTAGGACTTTCCTGGAAGAGTGAGGTCCATCTGATTGGCAGCTGGGCTGGCCCCTGGCTTCATCTCTCCCCAAGGACATGGGCCACCTGGGGAGGAGCCCCTGGTGACACCTGCCACTGGCCAGGCTTTCCTGGACTGGCTGGCTGGGGGAGGGTAGTATCTGAAAGGAGCTCTCTTGCAGGGCCCCCACCCACAAGAGAGGGCGGGGCACTCAAAGCCTAGCTCTCTGTTCCTTCTAGATAAAGACAGGACAACTGTTTGTCCGTTTGTCTGTCTCCTCTCTGAGCTTCCTCCGCAGCACCTGCCTCACGGCAGAAACACCCCAGAGTTGAGAAGCATCTCCTCGAGGAGGCTCCACCCAGGATGCCCACAGCCTCAGGCAGCAGCAGACACTCACCTAGTGTGTGCGCCTGTGTTAGACACACAGGAAGCCCAGAGGGAGCAGCAAGGGACTGGAAAGGATTGGGATGGTGGTGGCGGTTTAGTCGCTAAGTCATGTCCAACTCTTGTGGCTCCTCTGTCCATGGGGATTTTCCAGTCTTTAAAATTCTTCATCAACCACAGGCTTTAGCTGAGTACTGCCAAGTACAGGTTTGCTGGCCCAAAGGAGTACATAGGGCATTTCAGGCAGAAGTCTGATCAAAGGCATGGAGTTAAAAGATAGGACGATGTACTGTGGGAACCTTAAGTAACTGGTTCATGCAGGTACCATGGGAGGCAGACCAGGATCTAACCTCCAACCTGACAACCTCTGGCAGTTCTGGCAACTTCCAGCTCCTGCTGGGAGACAGCTGTGGGTGTGTGTCAGGAGACCAAAGTGAGGGTGGAGTCTGAATAACAGAAGGGGAACTGGCCTGCACCGGCTCAGGGAGGCTCTAGACCTCTCCTTCAGGCCTGGGGTTCCCAGAGGTGAGCCGGCATGGAATGTGGAGGGGACGGTGGGGGGGGGGGGGCAGGGCCTCTCACAGAGCAGGCCTCGCAGTCCGGAAGGATTCCAAAGTTAGACTCTTGACATGGTCTCCGATGAGGCCACACGTACAGTCACTACAGATACCACGACAGGACTACAAGGAGACAAGTACATCATTCGCTGAAAACTCAAGAGTCGCACTGCCCAGCGTGCACCGTGGATTTTATCTTTCCAAAAAATTGTGACTGTATTGGCAACAGCACAATTACACTGCATTACATTTTGGAGACTACAAGTTAATGGGTTAAATGCAAACACTGAAAAAAATGCAATTAAAAATGCATCACATTTTTTTAAATTACCTTTTAATAATACAGAGAACCTTAAAAAATGTGGCCAGGCAGCTATGTACCTCTGATGGCACGGGAGGGGCTTAGAAGGAGCCTGGTTAAAAACGTAGGTTCCCTGGCCCTCATTCTGTAGGTCTGGAGAGGGCCTGGGAATATACATTTTTAAATGACTGGCCCTCGTGATTTTTGACACAGTGGTCTTAAAGGTCTTAGTGGTCACACTTTAAAAAGCACTGCAGGGACTTCCCTGGTGGTCCAGTGGCTAAGACTCCGAGCTCCCAATGCAGGGGGCCTGGGTTCGATCCCTGGTCAAGGAACTAGATCCCACACGTTGCAACGGAAGATCCCACGTGTGCAGCAACGACCATCGGAGATCTCATGTGATCTCGTGTGCTGCAACTAAGAGCTGGCACAACCTAAGCAGAGAAAAGAGAAAAGAGAGAACAGCATTGCGAAGGGCAGCCTGGAAGCTGGGCAGAGCTGTAAGCACGTAACCCACAGTTTTACAAGGGGCAAAGCCTGCCACTGGGTGTGGCTATTAGCATTGGAGGCAGAAGCCTGATTATGACGGTTGGAAGTGAACAGAAATGAGAAAAACGGAAGAGGCACGATCCAATTGTTCTTTCAAAATATTCGACTTTAAAGAAAGAGATGGGATGAGGACACACATTAAGGGCCGACAGAACAGTTTTTGTCTGTATTCCTCATGTGGAGAGATGAGTGACATGGTGAAGGATGCATCAGTGATGGTAGTGCCCTGCACAGGACTTCAATTCCCTCCAGGTCCACTCTCCACTGCACTCTGTGCCCCCCCCACCCCCTACCGAAGCATCAACCTGCCCTCCAACCGAGGCACCAGCAGGAAAGAGAGGATGGAGGGAATGGGGTATTCATCCCCCTCCCCTCTCCCTCAAGCCCACCGCAGGCTGGCTGGGTCCTCACCGGGACCACAGCTGCTTCTCCACTCCTGGGGGTGGGGATCTCATCCCTAAGGACTCTGCCTTTCCCTCCTCTCACTCCCCCAGGCCCAGAGGAGTTGACCCTGGGAGACCATCCAGTCCTTGCTCATTTCCCCAAACCTGCCCACCTCTTAGTAAATGGTTCTTGGAGTCTTCGTGGTTACCTAGTTCAGCCTGTCTCCTACCAGAACCCCAACGGATACATACAACATCAAGCAGAACATAAATGCCAGAACAGCGCTAGATCCAAAATGCCTCTGTGGTTCAAACACGACAGCAGTCACATCAGATAGGACTCAGGAGAAGATTCATGGGCAAGGTGCACTGGATGAGGGCTTGAAAGACCAGCGAGGATTCTGATAAGCAAAGGAGGGGCACGTGCCGCCTGTTCAAATCCCCTGAAGCCCAATTCTACCTTTTCACGCTTCAGCTGTTCCTGCCCTGTTCCGCACCCTACATATTTACCAAAGCAGGACCCAGGGCATTCATAAAACCATTACACGATCGCTCTTCCAGGGACCCCTGTTTGCAGCTTGTTTATTTGAAAGAAATCTTGCCAAGTTCTATCATCTCAGAATCCCACCTGCTAAACTGACTGCATGCAAAAGCTGTATGTGAGCTATTTTATTTCCCTGGAAAGTCAGCTCTGATGGGCCATGGTAAACAGAGACGAGGGTTATCTGAGACTACTTAGGCATTTTTAAAGCAGAGGACAAAGAAGTCTTGAACAGTGAGGGAGCAGAAAAACCACTTTTGACTCCAAATTCAAAACGAGATTTTAATCCCAGTTTAATCACCGTGTGGGGGATAGGACTGAACCTGAGCCTGAAATTTCCCTTCCTAAAAAGGAAGTCCTAGAGACTTAAAATGGAATATATATGAACAGATGTCAGCTCCCCAAAAGAAAAAATAGAAGACACATCCCAAATATTTCATACTTTGTAAAGAAGAAAGGAACATGCAGCAAACATATACCAGGAGCCGGGTATTTTACACAGGTCATGTATTTTAACCATCACAGTCATCTACAAATAGCAACTATTTTTTATTTATTTTTAATTGGAGGATAATTGCTTTACAATTTTGTGTTGGGTTTCTACCATACAGAAACCATGAGTTTCCTACGAATCAGTCATAAGTACACATATATCCGCTCCCTCTTAAACTTCCCTCACACCCCACCCATCCCACCCTTCTAGGTTATCACAGAGCACTGAGCTGAGCTCCCCATGTTATATACACCTTCTCACTAGCCATCTATCTCACACACTGGAGTAAATATATGTCAGTATTACTCTCAATTTATCCACCCTCTCCTTCCCCCATTGTGTCCACAATTCTGTTCTCCATGCCTGCATCTCTCTTCCTGCCCTGCAGGTTCATCAGTACCATCTTTCTAGAGTCCCTATATATGTGTTAATATACAGGATTTGTTTTTCACTTTCTGACTTACTTCACTCTGACTTACTTCACAAGCTCTAGGTTCATCCACCTCACTAGAACTGACCCAAATTCATTCCTTTTTATGGCTGAGGTGATGGACAGGGAGGCCTGGCGTGCTGCGATTCATGGGGTCCCAAAGAGTTGGACACGACTGAGCGACTGAACTGAACTGAACGTTTCATCAGGTATATGTACCACAACTTCTTTACCCATTTGTCGATGGACATCTAGGTTGCTTCCATGTCTTGGCATACAAATAGCTACTATTTATTATCTTTATTTTATAGATGAGGAAACTGGGTCTTAAGGAAATATACAGTAATTTGCCAACAAGCACAAGGCTGGCAGAATCTCGTTCCAAACCAACCACGCCATTTCTACTCTGCCACGGCATTACTACTTTCTATCAAGGAAGAGAAACTGACACAGGGAAACTGACATGGACTACAACTTAGGGCACCTGGTCCTCTGCATTTGCCCTGGGACTAACCAGACGGGCGGTTTAAACTTACTGCTAAAAACATCAAAATTTATTAGTCCATTTTTCTCCCTGAGTTCATATTTATACTCCCTTCAACTCAGTTCAAAAAGAATTTGGGGCAGCTGGATGAAACAAACACAGAATCATGGAATTTTAAAACCAAGTGCAACACACATTTTACACAGAGGGAAACTCATTTATGTAAAGTGACGTATTCAAAATTAGTTAACTGGCAGGGCCCAAAATATATAGTCAAGATTCTCAGGCCCATATGCCTTCCTGATTAAAAGGAATCTTCCACAGCAGACTGCCTCAATACGGCAAGGTTCTCAGGATGAAGGCTGAGGCTCATTACAAGTGTAAAAGTAGACAGGAGCAACAAATGAGTTAAATATTTATGTCCAAAACCTAAAGCATTCAAATGGCAATTTTAAAATAAAACAGACCTTTGATTTGCTTGTTTTGTTGCCAATCACCTTCTTTTCCTTAAAGTCATAATCTTAAAAAGGCTCAAAACTGAGAATGTCATTTGCTTCTTCACCTATAGAACAGAGTTCATCACAGTACACAATTAATTGTAGAATTAAAGCGGTTAATGTTTTAAACTACTCTTTTCCCTAAGATAGTATTTCACTTCCTGGGTTGTTTACATGGCACTGAGTTGGGGAGAAGACATAGAAACTGTGATCAACCAAATGACCCCAAAAAAAGGATACAAGGATTCTCTCTTCTGTCCACACAGGGTTTTCCCCACTCCAACCATCTCCAACAGCACTTCAGCGTTAGGAGAGGTCTTCCTCTCCACCTTGTCCTCCAAAAATACACTGGCAACCTGGATCTAAAACAATGATCTACCAAACTTGCCACATGTTAAAAAGATAAGTTAAAACAGACCTTTTACTCAAATGCTTAACACCATATGTACATATGCTGTTGTTTAATCGCTAAGTCGTGTCCAACTCTATGGTGACCCAAGTGACTGTAGCCCTCTAGGTTCCTCTGTCCATGGGATTTTCCAGGCAAGAATACTGGAGTGGGTTACCATTTCCTCCTCCTCCTGTACTTTCTTACAACAGGGGATCTTTCGGACTTAGGGATGGAAGCTAAAATATTTCAGGCTAAAATATTTCAGGCCTGGAATTTTATCTGACTTCACAAGGTGTTGTGAGGATGGAGGAGAATGATACAAAGAATGTGAAAGAGGTGTGTCAACTGTCAGGTTTTACCCATCATGATTACTACCTGACTTTGCAGAACCTGTCACAACCTCTGGTCCTTATTCCTCCTTCCTCCAAACCTTTCAAAATATCTTGAGTCTCCCTCCCGCCCCTGTCCTTGCCCCAGAAAGTTCAGCACCTAATCTCTAAAACAAAGACCCTGTCCCCAAAAGCCCTGTCCCATGAGGCCAAGTATGCCATCCTGGACATCACATCACCAGGGAAACTTACTCCAATCTCACTGTAATTCCAGCATCAAGGGAAATAAAGAAGAAAAATGGTTTTAAAGGAAGGGTAAAGAGGGAGAAAGAAGAAGGCTAGAGAGTCCCACGATCTGATAACTCAGAGGATGCAGTAAGTCAAATGAAATAAAATCTACATGTCGAGGTTAAAAAAAAAAAAAATGCTCTTAAAAAAAGAGGTTGATCTGGACACACAATTACTCTCTCCTTGGTATTCATGTTGGGGCTTTTTAAAAATTCACCATTTAAAAATTCTCGGCAACTAATAAAGAATACAACTCTGTTCAATGACATCTGATGTCTTCTCGGTAACACATTTGGCCCTTGTCTCCCCACCCTAGCCCAAATCCCCTCACAGATCCCTTTAGTGATAACAAACCACCCTAGAAATAAAGTCGGCTGGAATGCAAGGCCTGGAAAGGGAAAATATAAGATATGAAATATTTCCCATCTTAGAGCATCACTGAACCTCACTCAATACCAGATTTATATGTTTATCGACATTCAAATGTGAGATCTACTGAAAAAACACTACGGTTCCCTCAAGGTCTCTCTGGAACTCTCAGGAGTCTCAGTCAAGCCATAACTCTGCTCCTCTTCTTCACCTGGCCTCAGCGCAACATATTTCCTCCTTTCTCGCCTACATGATCCTGCAACGTGCATTCTTATATCCCATACATAATCTCTATCATTTCTGAAATTTCACTCACTCTGGCAAAAAAAGCTATTTTCTGGCTATAAGGTCCTTCTCTGACATCAAATAACTGCTTTTATAATTTCCTAATTTTTCAAAACACTGTTAATTAGCACATACCAAATTAACATACTAACAAGTTATATTTTTACACTTTTCATTTCCTGATTTGTCTTTCTCTGGTTGAATCACACTATTTGATTACAACTAATTCATAGGCTTTCTCTCAACTGGGACCCAATTATTTACATGTTACCAAGTTTAATTTCTGTTTTGCTCAACTTCAAAATAGTGGCTCAATGACTACTTATCCAGTCTTCCTAACTGAGTTTTTAGTTATTCCAAGTGCTTTATCAGCAAAAAAAAAAAAAGTCAATTCTTCAATGCTTTAGAAAAACAGTGTATTATCACCATAAAAAGTTAAGCCTTGTATTAAACCAATATTAAGACGTGCTAAGAGAAAAAACAACCCAAAATATAACTGGCTATGCAAACTCAGAGTAATCTCAAGAGAATGAAGGAGTTCAAAGTACAAAATCAAAAGCTGTGGAGGACTTCCCTGGTGGCGCAGCGGATAAGAATCCATCAGCCAATGCAGCAGACGTGGGTTCGACCCCTACTGAAGGAAGATTCCATGTTCAGCGGAGCAACTAAGCCGGTGAGCCACAACTACTGACCCGAAGTGCTGCAATGAGAGGCCGTGGCATGAGAAGCTGGCGAACCACAGGGAAGAGCTGCCCCGCCCGCTGCAACTAGAGAAAGCCCACACACAGCAATGAAGACCCAGTGCAACCGAAAATAAATCAACAAAAAAAGAAAAAATACCTGTAGATAATAAAGGAGGAAAGTCAAAATTTTAAGTCCTGTAACCATCCCTTGATTCTCCTGCTTTATGTCAGGACCGAAATGAACTTGATCTCGATTGCTGAGATTTTTTAAAATTATTTCATTACATCAAATCACCTTTAAAGTTACAAGCATTATATAAACTAAAAGGCATTAGCACAGCAGAGAAAATATGTCATCGTGATAGGGAGAGAGAGAAAGAGAGAGGAAAAAGAGCACAATTCTGTTTCCTAAATTAAGTGAAAAGCTATAGGCCTCTCTCACTTGCTTTCAATGGCAAAATATTTTTTTAAAAAAACAGATACCTACTCCGCATTTGCTGATACCTAGCTGCAACCTACTTAAGCCAAGGGGGGTTGTAATGCACTAAAAGGCAGACGCTCTGCTCCACTTCAGGAACGTGAGAATTCTCCACAGAACTGAGAAGACAAAAAACCCTGAGTTCTGATCAGTTTATTAATAAACAGAGAAGACTACTTTCTTACAACATGCGATGAATTTCACTATTAGCACCTGAATCTATTAGCAAGATTCACATTCTTTCATTTAAGATGTATGGGGGTTAGGAGTTTGGGAGAAACTTATAAACACTACTATATATAAAACATAATCAACAAGAACCTACTGTAGAGCACAGGGAACTCTACTCCACAGTCTGTAATAATCTACATGGGAAAAGAATCTGAAAAAGAATAGATATATGCATATGTATAACCAAATCATTTTGCTGTACACCTGATATTAACACGACATTGTAGGTCAACTACGCTCCAATATAAAATAAAAAAAAATTTTTTTAATTTTTAAAAAAGATGTATAGGAGATAGTACTCACTAAGAACTAACAGTAATGAGTGAAATATAAGTAAGGAATTCGGATCTGAACAGAGACACAATTTTTCTATACGCACTGGACATACTGTATTTTACTTTTCCAACACTGAAGCACAAAGTACCAAGTGTCACAACGTTAAGCAGGGGATAATGTCCCTCCTTTCGCTATGAAACAGAGTCTGGACACAGAGGAATCCTGTGTTAGAAATGAAATCCCTGATGATATCAATGACAGTGACACGTTCAAGAGAAGGACAGTGACCCAGGATCCCCTGTAAAGTGCAAACACTTCTAGATCAAGTTCACTTGAAATAATCTGAAGCAAAATTTTCAGCGAACTACCTCTAGCCTGGGGCTAAAGCAATAGTCTCTGAGCACCCAACTGCCCTAAATACCACTCTTGACAAATAACTCCCAAACTTTCTTTTCTGAATAAAAAAATGGCGCTGCTTTTCCCATCGCAAGACTGTTTCTTTCTCAATAACCCTTTAGGCCTTCCTTGCAAACTCCCAAGTGAGAACTGAAATGTCAAATCTTCCCCTATATTGTGTCAAATGCTTTTTGGGAGCGGGGGAGAGTGTCTCTCTCATCTACAACGTTACCACTTTCTCCGCTGGAAAGCCTGGTCATTAAACTCACTTTGACTTTTCTGCGGAACCTCTGCCTTCCCGCTCCCCCTGCCAAACGGTTGCCTCCTTCTCGAACAAGCCGCACTTCCACGCCAATTGGCCCCAAGGGCCAGTGGCGGACCCCGGAGCTGGCCTCCTCCAGGCCACACCACGGCGCGTCCAAGCGCGCCCTCCACCTAGGCACATCCATTCTTGTTCCACCCCCCGCCCCCGGCGGAGCGTCTGGTGCCACGCGCGCAGGGCAAAGACACCCCGGGATCTCGCAAAGCCCAGCCTTTCCACGCAGTCTACACCCGTGCCCAGCACGCACTGGGAGCCGCTCAGGGCTCCGATCGCAGACTGCCCGCGGGGGTCGGGCGCTGCCCAGGCGGAGAGCTGGGGCCGAGCATGCACGCGCGCACGTCGGGGGCCCTGCGCGCGCCCCCCGCCCCCGGGCTGCCCGGGAGAAGTGGGGGCAGGGTGGGCAGCTGGGCGGGGGGGCGGTGTGCAGTCTGCGCCCGGCTACGCGAGGACAATAACAAGCGGGTCCGCCCCTCCCTTCGGGGGGGCTCGCGCCCCAGCCCCCGGGCCCAGCGCCCCGCGCGGAGGGGCCGCGCGGGGCCGCCGTGGGCACCGACCTGGTCGATGGGCAGCCGCACGGCGTTGCTGAGGGGCTGCAGCAGGGTGGAGCCCGTGGTGCTGGTGGTGCTGGCGGTGCTGGTGGTGGCCATGGCCGGCCTGCCGCTCCGCCCGAGCCGCTCGTGAGCGCCCGCGAGGATGGGGATACAGCCGGCGCGCCCGCCCGCCCCGCTGGCCGCCCGCGGTAGGAGCGCGCGGGGCGGAGCCGGGGCGGGACCGGGGGGCGGCCACCCGCTCGGCCCTCCCTCGGCGCCCCCGCCCGCCAAGCCCGCGGCCCGCGGCCGCACCCTCGCGTCGTCCCCCCCGCGCCCCCCGGGGCCGCCCGCGCGCGCCCCGCCCCCTGACTTCCAGCAGCTTCCAGCCGCCCCCTCCCCACCTCGCGCGCCCTCGCGCCAGACAGCCCCGCGGCCCAATCGCGGCGCGGCGCCTCGACGCCCGCAGCCAATCAGGGGCCTCCGGCCGCGCGGCGCTCCGCCCCCATCCCGGGCCCCCCGGGGCCCCGGAGTCCGGCGTTGGGGGGACCTGGGGTTGTCCGGCCGCGGCTGGCGGATGGCTCGCGTCCCGGCCTCCCGCCTCCGGTGGGGGCTTCTCTGCCTCCTTTTCCTCCCCCCCCACCGCGTATCCCTCCTTCCTCCTCCTCGAGCGCGGCGGCCAGCCCACCTCTCTCCAGGAGCAGCGGTGGACAACAAAGGGGAGCCGGGCGGCCGCCGGACAAAGGCGGGCAGACGTGCGGGCCGCCGTCGAGCCAGCGCTGGGGGAAGCTGGGGACAAAGCCGGGGGGCGGAGGGCCACAGACCCCCCCCAAAAAAAGTGACCTAGATAAGAAGTGCCTTTGTCTTCAGGATTGCTGTTCAGTCGTGTCCGTCTCCGCGATCCCATGGACTGCAGCACGCCAGGCCTCCCTCCATCGCCAGCATCACAGGATTGCTGTGGAAAAAACCCCAAACTTGGGGCCAGTTTCCGGTTGAGTGTGCCTGAGTTTCGGTCACCCTGCAGCCCACCTGGGCCTGGCGGGGTAAGACTGGTCCCCTTCGACGCCGCGCTGGCGCCCAGCCCCAGGGAGGGACGCAGTTGTCACCCGTGCCTGCGGCCTGTGTGTGTCCTTAACCTCCAGCATCCGCATCCCAGGACCGCCTTGCTCGGATCGAACGCTGTTTCTCAGCATCTCTTAATGACCCCTGAAGCGCCTGCTCCCCCAGACTCTCTATTGTGCTGTTAACACGTGCGTTCGATGTGTGCTGGCGTGTGTGTAATGTGTATGTCTAATCTGTCCAGTATTTCATAAACGTGAACCATTTGAGTTCTTCGAAAATGCAGGTGTCGACTTTGTTTAGGTTTCAAATGCTGAGGAATGCCGGGGTAGAGCATGGGAGAGCTCAAAATTGGAAGATCTAAGCGTCTAAAATTTTTGGTAGAAACAATGGTTCATGAGACTTCAACCACACGCTTTCATAATGCTTTCATCGCTGTTTTAAAGGTCTAGCTCACTTAATTCCCACACCAACCACGTGAGGGTGGTACCGTTACCACCCTCAACAAGAAATGGAGTCACAGAGAAGTAACCTGCCCAAGACAGTACTGTGAACAAATAGCCGAGGCTGGATTGGGATCCAAGAAATGGGCCTTGGGAGTTTTTCTTAAATACTATACCCTCTTCTTTGCTCTTAAACCCAACCCAGAAATTCTCACCTGCTGTGAAGCGTGCCATTTACTTGATAGCTACTGTAGACTCTTGGGAAGGTGAGACAGCACAGATCTGTATACACGAGCTTCAGTAAATCATCAACTCTCTTGGAACTTAGTGGTCTCTCTGAAAAGGAGGCAGTTGAACTAATTGATTCAATCGCTTCCTGCCTAACCTTCTTTGCTTGTTTAACTTAATCCTAACAACCAAACTGAACAAGAGCTCCAGAGAAGAAGGAAAAAGCCAGGGCCTTTCTTCTCCGTGGGGAGCTGTAATCAGTTAGAAACCAAGTCTGTTTAACGGGCTGTGCATTCAAACATATTATCCCAATTATCTGGAGCCCTCTGTTAATCTCAGAAAGTTTTCTGTTTTTCCCTTCCTCCACTTTGGGGAAGTGTAGAAAAAGCATACAGATTGCTAAGCATACAAACCAAAGGAAAACTAGAAATACTGTTTTAAAATCTTAAAAAGTTGATGTTGGGAACACACTGCAACCTAAAGTAGCATAAAGATACAATTTCAGGTCTAGAATAACTAATGTGTCTACAAAAAGGAGTTTTCTTGGACTGAATTTTTATTTGAGTAAGACATGACAGGACAGAGTGCACTATTTGAGGTGACTGCATGAAATTGATAACTGCAGTGGGGAAAGTATCATCCAACTGGTAACTTCAGCTGTGTCAATATCATGTTATAATTGTGTCAAAGCTATAGGTATAATATAGTAGAGTATTAACAACTTTGGTTTGGGAGTCACACCCACCTAGGTTTTTATCTGTCTCTATCACTAGCTGTAAGACCTTGGGCAAGTTACTTAACCTAAGGTTCAGTTTCTTCATATGTAAAAGCATAATAATGGCACCAGCTCTGAGTTACAAGGTTATAAAAGCTTATCTAAGAACTCAGACTGTGCTTGATGTATAGTAAGACTTAAGAAATGTTCACCACCATCCAAGAGATGTGATGTGATTCTGAAAATAGAGACTATTTTTCTCATAGTAATAGTACTGCATCCTCATGTTTTTAATGAAGGAAATGAAGCCCATATTTCAAGCTAATAACTCAGTGATGATAGCATAAATTTGATGCAGGCCTTCTGACCAGTATCTACTAATTAGACCTGAAGCTCTTATTAAACTGTGATGATGGGGGGAAGAATTGAATTAATTACATACAATGCTTCACTGTCCTAACTCAGATAACAGTCATCTTATAAAAGTCACGTACTTGATCTTAAAAACAAACATTTACTGAGTACTTGCTATCTTTGTGAGCTGTGGGGTGGGACATGCTATAAAGAGTAAATGATGCTTATAATCAAAACAAGAAACAGTCATATGTATTCACAAAACTGAATTGTTATAAGAAAAATACAAAATAAGATCCTTTTTTTAATGTTAGAATGAAAATAACGCCTCCAGGAGAAATAAACTTGGTTGAAAGTCAAAAGACCTGAACTTTAGTCCTGACCTTTTTTTTTTTTTTTTTTTTAATTTTTTTTTTATTATTGTTTTTGCCATACATTGTCATGATATCACCATGGGTTTACATATGCTTCCCCTCCGGGTCCCCCCTCCCTCCTCCCTCCCCCCCGGGAAATCTCGCTGCACCAGTC
>ML660778.1:9324759-9456261 GCA_007570785.1 Antilocapra americana | reverse complement strand
AGCATCAATCCTGGGCTGGCGATTGATTAGACACATGACAATTAACATGCTTCAATGCCCTTCTCCCATATCATCCCACCCTTACCCTCATCCACAAAGTCCACAAGTCTATTCTATACATCTGCGTTCCTTTTGTTGTCTCCCATGTTGGGTTCTCATTACTGTCTTTCTAAATTCCATATATATGTGTTAATATACTGTATTGTTGTTTTTGCTTCTGGCTTACTTCACTCTGGATAATGGGCTCCAGTTTCGTCCATCTGAGTAGAATTGCTTCAAATGAATTTTTTTTTAATGCTGAGTAATATTCCATTGTGTATATATACCACAGCTTTCTTATCCATTCATCAGTTGATGGGCATCTAGGTTGCTTCCATGTCCTGGCTATTGTAAACAATGCAGCGATGAACATTGGGGTGCACGTGGCTCTTTCAATTCTGGTTTCCTCGGTGTATATGCCCAGCAGTGGGATTGCCGGGTCATATGGCAGGTCTATTTGCAGCTTTTTAAGGAACCTCCACACTGTTTTCCATAGTGGCTGTACTAGTTTGCATTCCCACCAACAGTGTAAGAGGGTTCCCTTTTCTCCACATCCTCTCCAGCATTTATTGCTTGTAGACTTTTGGATGGCAGCCATTCTGACTGGTGTAAAGTGGTACCTCATTGTAGTTTTGATTTGCATTTCTCTGATAATGAGTGATGTTGAGCATCTTTTCATGTGTTTGTTAGCCATTTTTATATCTTCCTTGGAGAAATGTCTGTTAAGTTCTTTGGCCCACTTTTTAATTGGGTTGTTTATTTTTCTAGAATGGAGCTGCAGGAGTTGTTTGTAAATTTTTGAGATTAATTGTTTGTCTGTTGCTTCATTGGCTATTATTTTCTCCCATTCTGAAGGCTGTCTTTTCACCTTGCTTATAGTTTCCTTTGTTGTGCAAAAGCTTTTAATTTTAATTAGGTCCCATTTGTTTATTCGTGTTTTTATTTCCAATATTCTGGGAGGTGGGTCATGGAGTATCCCGCTTTGGATTATAGCAGAGAGTGTTTTGCCTATGTTATCCTCTAGGAGTTTTATAGTTTCTGGTCTTATGCTTAGATCTTTGATCCATTTTGAGTTTATCTTTGTGTATGGTGTTAGAAAGTGATCTAGTTTCATTCTTTTACAAGTGGCTTTCCAGTTTTCCCAGCACCACTTGTTAAAGAGGTTGTCTTTTCTCCATTGTATATTCTTGCCTCCTTTGTCAAAGATAAGGTGTCCATAGATGCGTGGATTTATCTCTGGGCTTTCTATTCTGTTCCATTGATCTATGTTTCTGTCTTTGTGCCAGTACCATACTGTCTTAATGACTGTGGATTTGTAGTATAGCCTAAAGTCAGGTAGGTTGATTCCGCCAGTTCCATTCTTCTTTCTCAAGATTGCTTTGGCTATACGAGGTTTTTTGTATTTCCATACAAATTGAGAAATTATTTGTTCTAATTCTTTGAAGAAGACCTCTGGTAGCTTGATAGGAATTGCATTGAATCTATAGATTGCTTTAGGTAGTATACTCATTTTCACTATATTGATTCTTCCAATCCATGAGCACGGTACATTTCTCCATCTGTTTGTGTCCTCCTTGATTTCTTTCATCAGTGTTCTATAGTTTTCTATATACAAGTCTTTTGATTCTTTAGGTAGAAATACTCCTAAGTATTTTATTCTTTTTGTTTCGATGGTGAATGGGATTGTTTCCTTAATTTCTCTTTCTGATTTCTCACTGTTAGTGTATAGGAATGCCAGGGATTTCTGTGTGTTGATTTTGTATCCTGAAACTTTGCTATATTCACTGATTAGCTCTAGTAATTTTCTCGTAGAGTCTTTAGGGTTTTCAATATAGAGGATCATGTCATCAGCAAACAGAGAGAGTTTTACTTCTTCTTTTCCAATCTGTATTCCTTTGATTTCTTTATCTGCTCTGATTGCTGTGGCCAAAATTTCCAAAACTATGTTGAATAGTAGTGGTGAGAGTGGGCACCCTTGTCTTGTCCCTGATTTCAGGGGGAATGCTTCCAGTTTTTCACCATTGAGGATAATGTTTGCTGTGGGTTTGTCATATATAGCTTTTATTATGTTGAGGTATGTTCCTTCTATTCCTGCTTTTTGGAGGGTTTTTATCATAAATGGATGTTGAATTTTGTCAAAGGCTTTCTCTGCATCTATTGAGATAATCATGTGATTTTTATTTTTTAATTTGTTAATGTGGTGTATTACATTGATCGATTTACGAATATTGAAGAATCCTTGCATCCCTGGGATAAAGCCTACTTGATCATGATGTATGATCTTTTTGATGTGTTGTTGGATTCTATTTGCTAGAATTTTGTTGAGGATTTTTGCATCTAAGTTCATCAGTGATATTGGCCTGTAGTTTTCTTTTTTTGTGGCATCTTTGCCAGGTTTTGGAATTAGGGTGATGGAGGCCTCATAGAATGAGTTTGGAAGTTTACCTTCGTCTGCAATTTTCTGGAAGAGTTTGAGTAGAATAGGTGTTAGCTCTTCTCTAAATTTTTGGTAGAATTCAGCTGTGAAGCCATCTGGTCCTGGGCTTTTGTTTTTTGGAAGATTTCTGATTACGGTTTCAATTTCCATGCTTGTGATGGGTCTATTAATATTATCTATCTCTTCCTGGTTTAGTCTTGGAAAGTTGTACTTTTCTAGGAATTTGTCCATTTCATCCAAATTGTCCAGTTTATTTGCATATAGTTGCTGATAATAGTCTCTTATGATCCTTTGTATTTCTGTGTTTTCTGTTGTGATCTCTCCGTTTTCATTTCTAATTCTGTTGATTTGGTTCTTCTCCCTTTGTTTCTTGATGAGTCTGGCTAACGGTTTGTCAATTTTATTTATCTTCTCAAAGAACCAGCTTTTGGCTTGGTTGATTTTTGCTATGGTCACTTTTGATTCTTTTGCATTAATTTCTGCCCTGATCTTTAAGATTTCTTTCCTTCTACTAGACCTGGGCTTCTGCATCTCTTCCCTTTCTAGTTGCTTTAGGTGTATAGTAAGGTCATTTATT
This sequence comes from Antilocapra americana, assembly GCA_007570785.1. Lineage (NCBI taxonomy): Eukaryota > Metazoa > Chordata > Mammalia > Artiodactyla > Antilocapridae > Antilocapra > Antilocapra americana. Next base: position 9,453,208 of record ML660778.1, on the reverse strand, counting down.
TGATTTTTCTCTTGTTTCCTGAGGTGAGCTTGTATTGCTATGAACTTTCCCCTTAGCATTGCTTTCACAGTGTCCCATAGGTTTTGAGCTGTTGTGTTTTCATTTTCATTCGTTTCCATGCATAACTGAATTTCATTTTTAATTTCTTCTGCGATTTGTTGGTTATTCAGCAGTGTGTTGTTGAGCCTCCATATGTTGGAAGTTTTGAGAGGTTTTCTCCTGTAGTTGATATCTAATCTCACTGCATTGTGGTCAGAAAAGATGCTTGGGATGATTTCAATATTTTTGAATTTATCAAGGTTAGATTTATGGCCCAGGATGTGATCTATCCTGGAGAAGGTCCCGTGTGCACTTGAGAAAAAGGTGAAATTCCTTGTTTTGGGGTGGAATGACCTATAGATATCAATTAGGTCTAGTTGGTCTATTGTTTCATTTAAAGTTTGAATTTCCTTGTTGCTTTTCTGTCTAGTTGATCTATCCATTGGTGTGAGTGGTGTATTAAAGTCTCCTGCTATTATTGTGTTGTTGTTGATTTCCCCTTTCATATTTGTTAGCATTTGCCTTACATATTGTGGAGCTCCTATGTTAGGTGCATAAATATTTATAATTGTTATTTCTTCTTCCTCGATTGATCCTTTGATCATTATGTAATGTCCATCTTTATCTCTTTTCACTGCCTTTATTTTAAAGTCTACTTTATCAGATATGAGTACTGCCACTCCTGCTTTCTTTTGGTCTTTATTTGCATGGAATATCTTTTTCCAGCCTTTAACTTTCAGTCTATATGTGTCCCTAGGTTTGAGGTGGGTCTCTTGTAGACAACATATATAGGGGTCTTGTTTCTGTATCCAATCGGCCAATCTTTGTCTTTTGGTTGGGGCATTCAGCCCGTTTACATTTAAGGTAATTATTGATAAGTATGATCCCGCTGCCATTTATTTTATTGTTTTGGGCTCCAGATTATCTATCCCATCGGTGTTTCCTATCTAGGAAAGATCCTTTAGCATTCGTTGGAGGGCTGGTTTGGTATTGCTGAATTCTCTCAGTTTCTGCTTGTCTGAGAAAATTTTGAATTCTCCTTCAAATTTGAATGAGATCCTTGCTGGGTAGAGTAGTCGGGGTTGTAGATTGTTTTCTTCCATGACTTTAAGTATGTTTTGCCATTCCCTTCTGGCCTGAAGCGTTTCTGTTGAGAGATCAGCTGTTATCCTTATGGGATTCCCCTTGTGAGTTATCTTTTGCTTCTCCCTTGCTGCTTTTAATATTTGGTCTTTGTATTTGATATTTGCCAATTTGATTAATATGTGTCTTGGGGTGTCCCGCTTGGGGTTCATTCTATTTGGGATTCTCTGTGTTTCTTGGACCTGAGTGGCTATTTGCTTCCCCAATTTAGGGAAGTTTTCTACAATTATCTCTTCAAGAATTTTCTGCTGGTCTTTCTTTTTGTCTTCTTCTTTGAAATATAGTTGAGTTACAATGTTGTATTAGTTTCAGGTGTACAACTAGATGACTCAGTTATACATGTATGTATATAAATATATATTCCTTCTTTTACATTCTCTTCCATTATAGGTTATTACAAGATATTGGGTATAGTTCCCTGTGCTATCCAATAGGTTCTTGTGCTAAGTCGCTTCAGCCGTGTCTGACTCTTTGCGACCCCATGGACTGTTGCCCGCCAGGCTCCTCTGTCCATGGGATTCTCCAGGCAAGAACCCTGGAGTTGCCATTTCCTTCTCCAACAGTAGGTCCTTCTTGGTTATCTATTGTATATATAATGTTAGTGTGTATATTTTAACCCCAAACATTTTATCCTGATTTTTGCACCAAACAGCTGTGAACTTTACAAATCTATCTTAAATCTCTGTGCCTTAAATATGGATTGTTATGCCCACCAATGCAGGAGACACAGGTTCGATCCCTGAGAGTTGTCCCTACTCACTACAACTAGAGAAAAGCCCGCATAGCAACGAAGTATCAGCATAAAATTAATAACAGGTTAATTATTTTTAAAGATATTAGTAACATTAGTATGAGAAATAATCACTAGCAGGAAAGAGCTTTCACTGTAGCAACCACATTTTAACAAGAATCACTTAGACCAAATTGTGAGAGCACTAAGAGTTCACATAAAATGACCATCTACCCGTGTTCTTATCCTGGCTAACTAGGTCTCCCCCACTAAATTGGCTATGGTAATTGAAAATTGCTAAAATTAAGGTTCCCCTTCCCAACTTATTTTTAATTTTGAATAAACCACTCAGAAGAAATGAATAATTTGCCAAGCTGTTTTTGTTTCATAAAAGTGGTATGTGTCATGAAATTTAAGTTCGCAAGGCAATTATTTTGCCTGTTCTCTGCTCTTATATCTTGGGATAACTGATGAAGGGCATTAGACCATACGCATAATAAAAGCCCCAGGTAACCAACTGGCATCTTTAAGCACTTATAACCTAACTGTTAATTGATGTTTTCAAACCGTGGTGCTGGAGAATACTCTTGAGAGTCCCTTGAACAGCATGGAAATCAAACCAGTCAATTGTAAAGGAAATCAACCCTAAATATTCTACTGGAAGGACTGATGACTGAAGCTGAAGCTCCAATACTTGGGCCACCTGATGTGAAGAACTGACTCATTGGAAAAGACCCTGATACGGGGAGAGATTGAGGTCAGGGGCAGAAGAGGGTGACAGAGGATGAGATGGTTGGATGGCATCACTGACTCAATGGACATGAATTTGAGCAAGCTCCAGGAGATAGTAAAAGACAGGGCAGCCTGGAGTGCTGCAGTCCACGGGGTTGCAAAGAGTCAGCCGTGACTTAATGACTGAACAACAACAAGCTAACCCTAGCTTGAGACCAAAACATGAAATTCAGAAAGTCTCCCTTTAATACATACATGCTTCAGTTAGGACATCAAAAAATAGACACTGAACCAGAGGTAACAAGCACAGTCAACAGTAGAGATAGGAGACTTGCCTGGAGCCATTGAAGTCCTGGCTGTTACAAGGACAGCTGTTTTCTAGCTCTAAGGATGACCTTTAACAACAAACAAACCTCTTTAGTTTCACTGTCTATACATTAAGAGCTTAAAAAACTAAATAATTTCAACGGTTCCTTCTTCTACAATTATGACTCCCAAGAATTTCTAGAATTTTTTTCTGTCTCTCTGAGCCATGCAGTCTAGTTTTGTTTGACTAAGGGATAGAAACAAAACTCATTATCAATTGGAGAATTGCATTGCCTTCCAGTTGCTCCACTGGTTTCATAACTACCTGGAAGTTACTACATCTCTAATCAACTTTTTTTCTCAACAATGTCTGTGATTCTCAAGGATCTGTGATGATTTCTGAGTTGTGTCTGTGGATCTTGGGGAAATATTTCCCTCATAGATTCATTTGGCTTTTCTACCATTACATCAATGAGTCATCTCAATTAAAAGAGCATCCCCTTAGTGCTTATTTACTATAATGACACCATCTGAAACCCTCTGATGCTTAGGCATAGAAAAACAGAGTACAGATTCCCATGCTTCCCTATGTTTGCATAATAGCATTTGTGTCCAAATTATGAAACATCTTAAATGTAAGTCAAAATACCCACCACAGCTTTCATCATAATCACCATCACCGCTAGCTATACTATTGCCTCTACTTGGAGTAACACATAGGCTAATAAGGACTTATTTTCTCAGTCCTGCCTAATAGTTCAGGTTATTTCAGCTTGTCTATAATTATAAGAAGAGTTCCCTTCCTTAAATATTTTGACGTCTGTAACCAGAGACATGTCAAATAGAGATGTTGGCTGCTCTTCTAAATAGTCCGGTCTGGCTGCTAGAGTGGGAGTTGCTTCCTCACCTCTTCTGTCGCTGGCCCTGGGACAAAGAGAAAGCTTTCGGTGAGTTTCCAGCCCACCAAAGAATTCTGTGTTGCCCCTCAGAAGCCTATCACTTTCAGCAAGTTTCCCTCTTCGTGAGTGTTGAAAAGCATATGTTGTTTTCTCCTTAGATCCTTCCCATATTATTGTCATTTTCCAGATGCTGGGCTTTGTCCATGGCTTACAATACCAATGCCAGAGCCCTAAGTGGTGAAGAATTAAGAATGCGATCAAGTCCATGTGTAAACACTGTGGTTACCACACCTAGCCCTGTCCCCTGGCCAAAGGACTTGCTTTTCTGGACAGGTGACTCCTCTGGTTAAATATGAGGTGTACCTGCTGAGGAGAATGAAATGGCAACCCACTCCAGGATTCTTGCCTGGAAAATTCCATGGACAGAGGAGCCTGGTGGGCTGCAGTCCATGGGGTCGCAAGAGTCAGACACAGCTAAGTGACTCTCACTTCAACTGCTAAGTAATATCCTTATAAACAGATTATGGCCTGGTTTCTGTTTTACCAAATTATCTTTTCATTTATTTTCCGTTTGAAGGCCAATAGTTATTCTCTCTTATATAGGTTTTTGTATGTAAATTCTGATCTAGGCTTAAAATACTGTCTATCACATGATAGTTCTTAGGAAAATCACAACACATTAAAATTAAGGGAAAAACTGTAATGAAAGAGATACCAAATGGTCCAAAGGTAGTTTAAATCAATTGTATTACTAAATTTGTAAATAATGTGTTGCCACGTCCGAAACCAGAATGCAAATCAGGGGAAAATAACCACCCACGGAAGCCCCTTTCTCAGATTCTTCATTTGAAATATTACCCTTAACTTTGTTGAGGCATTAGGAAGGTAGGATTATAGAAAGTACCAGGTAAAGAAGTTGGTCATGAAATCAGATCGACTGAGTTTGAAGCCTGTTGTTGTTCAGTGACTAAGTCGTAGGCAACTCTTTTTGACCTCGTGGTTTGTAGCATACCAAGCTCCTCTGTCCTCCACTATCTCCTGGAGTTTGCTCAAATGCATGTCCACTGAGTCAATGATGTTATCGACCCATCTCATCCTGTCACTCCCTTCTTATTTTGCCTTCAATCTTTCCCAGTATCAGGATCTTTTCCAATGAGTCAGCCTTTCACATTAGGAAACCTAAGTATTGGAGCTTCAGCTTCAGCAACAGTCCTTCCAATGAATATTCAGGGTTGATTTCCTTTAGAATTAACTGTTTTGCTCTCCTTGCTGTCCAAGGGACTCTCAAGCATCTTCTCCAACACCACAATTCAAAGGCATCAATTCTTCAGCACTCAGCCCTCTTTATGGTTCAGTTTTCACATCCATACATGACCACTGGAAAAACCATAGTTTGACTGTACAGACCTTTGTCTACAAAGTGATCTCCTTGCTTTTTAACGTGTTGTCTAGGTTTGTCATAGCTTTCCTTTCAAGGAACAAGTGTCTCTTAATTTAACGGCTGCAGTCACTGTCTGCAGTGACTTTGGAGCCCAAGAAAATAACATCTGTCACTTTTCCCCCATCTGTTTGCCATGAAGTGATAGCCAGATGCCATGATCTTAGTTTTCTAATGTTGAGCTTTAAGCCAGCTTTTTCATCTTCCTCTTTCACCCTCATCAAGAGGCTCTTCAATTACTCTTCACTTTCTGCCTTTAGAGTGGTTTTATCTGCATATCTGAGTTTGAAGCCTAGTTGTTACTTAATTTATACTGGGCAAGATTTTTTAACCTCCCTGGGCCTCAATCTTCTCATCTATAAAATGGGAATAATAATGATTTATGCCATTCAAATAACTTTATGCACATAAAACACTTGAACGCTTATAATATCATAAGCTCTCAATAAATACTAACCACATCACCTCCATCACCATCATCATCCTCACCATTATGATTTTAGGAATAACTGACCTTGCAGTATATGGTCACATTTACCATAGACACAATATACAAAGTAGCAGTGGAGATTAGCAACAAAGGCTGGTTTAGCTTCTGCCTCCAAATGGGGGTTGGGGGGGGTGGGAAACACTAAGGGCTAAGATTTGGAGTGTAAAGAGGACATTAACTTAGATGATTTATGACAGTCCTGGCCTATCTCACCTGAAAGTATTAATAGAGCTTTATACTTACAAAAATAAATGACAGCTAGGTTTAAACTTTTTCATCTTCTTAAATGCTGGAACATATTATGGTAAGTTATATTATTTTTTTCAACTGTCAGCGTCTATTCTGAGCCTTTACAACCTACACAGAAGGAAAAGGATGAAAAAAAGACAAACAGTAATTTATGTAAGAATTTCATGAGTGAGAACTAAGCAAATGAATGTATAATTTATAATTTGCCCTATTACATTGTGATGCATTTAAAAATGATCACTCTGATTGATGATTTTGAAAATTCCAGGTAGCATTAGACTTTGTCCTTCTCTACGGTATTTCTTTAAATACTATCTCTGAATCCACAAATATTTTATCTTTCTTTGGTTAGCATCCAACTGGTAACCAATGAAATGATCTTACATTATTCTAGGACAGGAGCCAGGAACTTGATCTTATTGCATAAAGCTACTCCATTCCTCTTCATGTAAAATATATTCAGCTACTGGTCCCTAGATATTTAGCTGAGAAAGCAGTTAAAATTGTTCCCCTTGGAATTCCTTGAGTGTCACTCAAATAAAAGAAAAATAAAATCAACTCTAGTATGTCTGACACAACTCAACAAGTGAGTGTGTCTCCATGTCCTCCACAGTACCACCTTAATCAGAATTACCCATGACACTTGTTTAAAATCCAGATTCCTGGACCATACCAAACACATAAAGAATCAGAATATTTTTTAAAAAGGGAGAAAAAATGAGAACAATAATTTCTAGGTCAAGGAATTGGAATCTGCATCTTAGCAATGTGTAATTCTCATGCATATACTGAAGTTTTGTAGGTTGCTCAGTAGTTCCAATTCTTCCCATGAACTAAAGCCCAGTTGAAGCTGAAGCTCCAATACTTTGGCTAACTGTGGCTACCTGATGAGAAAAGCTGACTCATTGGAAAAGACCCTGATGATGGGAAAGATTGAGGGCAGGAGGAGAAGGGGGTGACAGAGAATGAGATGGTTGGATGGCATCACCTACTCAATGGACATGAATTTGAGCAAACTCTAGGAGATAGTGAAGGACAGGGAAGCCTGCTTTGCTGCAGTCCATGGGGTTTCGAAGAGTCAGACACGACTTAGCAGAGTCAGACACGACTTAGCAACTGAACAATAACAACAAGAATAACATTTAAGTGTTTCCCTATTAACATACCTATGAGCTTGTTCACTCTTTCTGATTAGTTTCCCCCAGTGCAGATTAACTGGGCAAATATAAAAGAGCCTGGCACTGAGGGTGTGATATACACTTGGGCCAAAGAGCTGGATGACCTCAGCATCAAGGGACAGGTTTCCTTTTTTTTTTTTTTTTAATGACCTCACAGGTGGCAAGTGGAACTTCCCCAACCAGGGATCAAACCCATGCCACCTGGAGTGGAAACACAGAGTCTTAACGACTGAACTATCAGGGAAGTCCAAGGCACAGATATTTTTGATCACCAGTGTTTTCTATTGAAAGACTTGTGATGAAGAGGAGAAATGGTGGAAAAGTCTGTACATACCAAGGTAAAGTAAAACAGGTGTAAATTTAAAAATTAAATAGCACTGTATTTCATGAAAAAGCCAAGTCCCTAGTCCCACCTGCCCCCACTCCTGTTTTGCTTGCTGTAGTAAACTCTTTTAACTGTCTCTGTTGGCATTGTCCTCTGCATTTTCTTAAAAAAAAAAAAAAAAGGGTTTATATTACTATTTTTTTAAGGTTTTTTTTTTTTTATGTGGATCTATTTTTTTTAAGTCTTTTTTGAATTTGCTACTATATTGCTTCTGTTTTATATTTTGTTTTTTTGGCCATGAGGCATGTGGGATCTTAGTTCCCTGACCAGGGATTGAACCATCACCACCCCCACCCCCACCCCCACCCCACATTGGAAGGCAAAGTTTAAATCACTGAACTGTCAGGGAAGTCCCTATACTGCTATTTCAAGACCTCCTCATTTTAAATATTATACATCAACGACTTCACTATGCCTGAATACAGCTCTTTTCTCATTCTCCCTCCAACCCTTGCTTCCCAATATAATTGTATCACTACTTTGGATTAAGTAAATATTCAGAATTTTCATTGTTATGACCTCAAAAATATCATTCAAAGAGAAGTCACACCTTAAGTATAAGTATACTATGATCATGTTTCCATTTTGCTACTACTTTATATTTTTTCCTAGAGTTAACATTTGCCTTTGCATTTTCTTCATTCTGTTTTCTATTTAACTATCACTAATTCATCTCTAAATCCTACCACATGATTCTAAAACTCTTATCACCAAGATCATACACATTGTATAATCTCTCAGTTTTATGTTCCAGAACGCTACTTTCTCTTTATCCATTCTGAATTGGCTGCTCTCTAAACTCTAAAGTGAGCCTTGAGCCTAGGATCTTTTTTTTTTTTTTTTGGTGTCATGGAAGGATTCCTTTCACTACTATGCTGTGTTGGAGCACATGGATGTTGCACAGCCAGGTACAACACTCAGTCACACCACTGGACTGTTCAAATAGTCACCACCACCCCCAGCCACACCCTGCCACACACACCACCATCCTGAGCATCTAACCCCTGCTGATTGACACTTAGGATTTTAGGAACCAGATGGTGGTACACTCATTCTCAGCAGGGGCGATATTGCCTCAACAGTAGCAAAAATTGTTTGGAGGAAGGGGGAGGCTAAGCAAACTTACTCTTTAAAACACAAAACACACATCTAGTACATAAATAGATATATAGTTTATTTGTGGTATTTAAATTAAGGGGGAAAGTCTAAAAAGTCTCCTTAGGATATCAATAATAAGAGGAAAATAATTGAGGAACACTGACCTAGTACAGCCTTAGTCACTGATGCCCCAGGATTTCAGGTACCCCATGTAGCCACCACTTCACACTTCTCCATCCTTTAAGGCTCTTGTGGGTGAGTTTGCATGATGAGTCCTTGGTAGCATGCAGAACTGTTGCTACAAGAGTCTGGAAAATACCATTTTAGCTTTCTTGGGTCTAAAGCATAGGGAGGCTGAAGAAAAGAGAGAGGGAGGGTGGGTGTTGGCTGCACCAGTCAAGATGTGCGTGACATCTGCCAAAGTGAAACTGTGCAAGTCAATCTGGGACTTGAACCCACGGACTGTGACTCAGTTCAGTTCAGTCCAGTCGCTCAGTTGTGTCCAACTCTTTGCAACCACATGAACCACAGCATGCCAGGCCTCCCTGTCCATCACCAAGTCCCAGAGTCTACCCAGACCCATGTCCATAGAGTCGGTGATGCCATCCAGCCATCTCATTCTCTGTCCGCCCCTTCTCCTCCTGCCCTCAATCCTTCCCAGCATCAGGGTCTTTTCAAATGAGTCAGCTCTTCACATCAGGTGGCCAAAGTATTGGAGTTTCAGCTTCAACATCAGTTGTTCCAATGAACACCCAGGACCGATTTCCTTTAGGATGGACTGGTTGGATCTCCTTGCAGTCCAAGGGACTCTCAAGAGTCTTCTCCAACACCACAGTTCAAAAGAATCAATTCTTTGGCACTCAGCTTTCTTTATAGTCCAACTCTCTCATCCATACATGACCACTGGAAAAACCATAGCCTTGACTATAGGGACCTTTGTTGGCAAAGTAATGTCTCTGCTTTTTAATATGCTATCTAGGTTGGTCATAACTTTCCTTCCAAGGAGTAAGCGTCTTTTCATTTCATGGCTGCAGTCACCATCTGCAGTGATTTTGGAGCCCCCCAAAATAAAGTTAGCCACTGTTTCCACTCTTTCCCCATCTATTTGCCATGAAGTGATATGGGACCAGATGCCATAATCTTAGTTTTCTGAATGTTGAGCTTTAAGCCAGCATTTTCACTCTCCTCTTTCACTTTCATCAAGAGGCTCTTTAGTTTTTCTTCACTTTCTGCCACAAGGGTGGTGTCATCTGTATATCTGAGGTTATTGATATTTCTCCCAGCAATCTTGATTCCAGCTTGTGCTTCCTCCAGCCCAGCATTTCTCATGATGTACTCTGCATATAAGTTAAATAAACAGGGTGACAATATACAGCCTTGACATGCTCCTTTTCCTATTTGGAACCAGTCTGTTGTTCCATGTCCAGTTCTAACTGTTGCTTCCTGACCTGCATACAGGTTGCTCAAGAGGCAGGTCAAGTGGTCTGGTATTCCCATCTCTTTCAGAATTTTCTGGGTGTGACTGTGACTCACACCCAGCCAAAACCTAGGGTGAGATTTGAACTAATGGTCTTTTAACTGAGGTCATACATCTGGTCTCAGAACTTACTGAAGCTCAGGTACTTGATGTCTCATTGCAGAAAGAATTCAGTAAGAGAGCAAGTGATAGGTAAGAAGTGGACTTATTTAAACAGTAACATACTCCACGAAGGGGCTTGCATGACTCAGTGAAAATGAGTCATGCCATGCAGGGCCACCCAAGGCCCGTGGGTCATAGTGGAGTGTTCTGACAATCATGGTCCACTGGAGGAGAGAATGCAAATCAGTCCAGCATTTTTGCTGTGAAAACTCCAAGAACAGTGTGAAAAGTCAAAAAGATATGACACCAGAATATGAGCCCCCAGGTTGGAAGATGTCCCATATGCTACTGGGCAAGAGCAGAGGGCAATTACTAATAGCTCCAGAAAAAATGAATCCGTTAGGCCAAAGTGGAAATGGTGTTCAACTGTGGATGTATCTGGTGGTGAATGTAAAGTCCAATACTGTAAAGAACAATATTGTATAGGAACCTGAAATGTTAGGTACATGAAATAAGGTAAATTGGATGTAGTCAAGCAGGAGATGGCAAGAGTAAATGTCAACATCCTAGGAATCAGTGAATTAAAATGGACGGGATGGGCAAATTTAATTCAGATGACCATCTAGTACTGTGGGCAAGAATCCCTTAGAACAAATGGAGTAGCCCCCTCATAGTCAACAAAAGTCTGAAATGCAGTATTTAGGTGCAATCTCAAAAATGACAGAATGATCTCAATTCTTTTCCAAAGCAAAATATTCAAATAACAGTAATTCAAGTCTATGCCCCAACCACTAATGCCAAAGAAGCTGAAATTGAGTGGTTGTATGAAGATCTACAAAACCTTCTAGAATGAACACCAAAAAAAAAAAAAAAAGTCTTTTTCATCATAGGCTGAAATGCAAAAGTAGGAAGTCAAGAAACACTTGGAGTAACAGACAAGTTTGGCCTTGGAGTACAAAATGAAGCAGGGCAAAGGCTAACAGAGTTTGTCAAGAGAATACACTGGTCATAGCGAACACCCTTTTCCAACAATACAGCAAGTGACTCTAAACATAGTCATCACCAGATGGTCAATACTGAAATCAGATTTATTATATTCTTTGCAGGTAAGGATGGAGAATCTGCATACAGTTAGCAAGACATGAAGCTGACTGTGATGCAGATCATCAGCTCCTTATTGCAAAATTCAGGCTTAAATTAAAGAAAGTAGGGAAAACTACTAGACCATTCAGGTATGACCTAAATCAAATCCCTCAGGATTATATAGTGGAGGGGATGAATAGATTCAAGGGATTAGATATGGTAGACAAAATGCCTAAAGAACTATGCACAGAGGTTCGTAACACTGTACAAGAGGTGGTGACCAAAACCATCCCAAAGAAAATGAAATGCAAGAATACAAAGTGGTTGTCTGAGGAGGCTCTACACATAGCTGAGGAAAGAACAGAAGCTAAAAGCGATGGAGAAAGAGAAAGATACACACAACTGAATGCGGAGTTCCAGAAAAGAGCAAGGAGAAATGAGGCCTTCTTTAATGAAAAGTGCAACAAGTAGAAGAAAACAACAGAAAGGGAAAGAGTAGCGAGATCTCTTCAAGAAAACTGGAGATGCTGAGGGAACATTTCATGAGAGGATGGGTGTAATAAAGGGCAGAAACAGTAAGGACCTAACAGAGGCAGAAGAGCTTAAAAAGGTGGCAAGAATACACAGAAGAACTATACAAAAAAGGACTTAATGACCCCAGTAACCACAATGGTGTGGTCACTCACCCAGAACCAGGCATCCAGGTTCAACTTCAGCATCAGTCCTTTCAATGAATATTCAGGATGTACTGAATATTTAGGATTTACTGGTTTGATGTCCTTGCTCTCCAACAGGCTCTCAAGAGTTTGCTGCTAACAAGATTGAAATTCTGGACAATATTTTCACTCGTGGCCATTTTGATGTCTGTAAGAGCAAGATAAAATTCTCTTCAATCTTTAAAAAAAAACAACGCAAACAACAATGTCAATCATGGAATGTTCTCCACTATCCCCAATGTAAGTTAAGTTAACCAACATAAAGCACGAACACAGTGATGCAGTAGAGGAAAACTAGGACTCAGGGGTGACACATAATTATGCAAAAGACTATTCCTTCTGAGGTCGTAGCTCTTTCAACTGACTACACACTTTCCCATCTGGAAAATTAAGTAAATCTGATCCAGTCTGAATCCATAAGCAAAATTAGCAATCAGGTAGCCAAAGTATTAAAGGTTCAGCTTCAGCATCAGTCCCGATCCCAGTATAAAAATTTTAGAAATTCCACTTATGTCTTCAAAACATCCACAGATGACAAGATCAAGATGAATCCAGCTCACTGATAGAGTTTTTTGAGAACAGTTAAAAATTCATAAGTGCATCAAATTAACATTTCCTTAAGTATTAATTGTGCATGTGTGTGTTCAGTTACTAAGTCATGTCTGACCATGGACTGTAGACTGCTAGGCTCCTCTGTCCAGGAGATGTTGCAGAATTTTGTGTTAACCCAGAAAATATTTGTGTTTACTGAAGAGATAATAGAAATATACCTACCAGTCTTTTTGTGAACTGCAAACCTCCTTAACTATATGTTGAATACCATTTTACTCACAGCCTTTAGTTCTCATGCACATTATAGGAGCTTTGACGATTAGAAAGCATGATGCCTAGTTAATAATTTTTATTAGCTAAAGTTTTGCTTGTAGATACAAATAAAACTTAGAGTATATTTTCTTATTTTATCAATGGATCAAATTTTTTTGTAAAGGGCTGAGACTTTTTAAAATTCTAATATTGGGAATTTCCTGGTGGTCCAGTGGTGAGGACTTGGCGCTTTCACAGCCCAGGGCCAGGCTGGGTTCAGTTCCTGGTTGGGGATCTAGGATCCCACAAGCCCTGTGACATAGTCCAAAAAATTAAAAAATAAAATAATAATAAAATCCTAATATGATGGTAGATTACATAGATATGAAATAGACAAAGGTCAAATTAAAAGAGAGCACATTTCAACCAATAAAATAGACTCCTTTTATGTCCATTATTTTAAACTTTCAGTAACAAAATAGTATTCGAATGAGCTTCAACCTGAAAACTGAGCAGTTGTTGGCCCTGGGAAAAAGGGAGAAAGACTAAAAGTCTTCTTTTGTGTTTAAGCTCAAAATCATCAGTGTAAATAATAAAGTCAGAAAGGAAGAATTAATAAGTGAACATCAAACTGCCATGTATCTCACGCGCATGTTTCGTTAGCCACAGGGGAGTGTGGGAAGAGTTAAGTCACTGTAAAACCAATTCAACTGCTGAAAAAAGACAAGTGCATGGGGTGAGGAGAGTCAGCTTTCTCAGTCCACATTTATCCCAGTATTCGTGGTAAAGAGAAAACGTTGCCAAAATGAGACAAAGAGAAGGATCTGTGTGTGGTTCAACAGATTTGCTCAAAACGTCACTTCTAAGATTTTTGGACTGCCAAAATTGTTGAACTGTTTTTCACAGCTGCAGCCTGATATACTATTAAGCATTTTTTTCTTCTCACTTTTCTGTTTATACTTACTATCTGTTAGTTGCTCAGTCATGTCTGACTCTTGAGACCCCGTGGACTTGTAGCACACCAGGCTCCTCCGTCCATGGAATTCTCCAGGCAAGAATACTGGAGCAGGTTGCCATTTCCTTCTCCATAAGCATTTTTTAATAGAGAAGCTCATATTCTAATTTCACTCCCCCTTTTTTTATAAGATATTTCTAGAATATTAAATTGCTTCCATGTAGCCAGATATTTAACCACTGTTTAGAACAGGAAAAGCCTCCTATAGCCCTCTAATTGAACAAATAGAGAAACTGAAGCACAGAGTCTTGTATTCACTTGTCCAAGTTCACAGAGCAATTGAGTGGCAGAGCAAGGACTTCACGCCAAGTCTTCCCACCTAGGGCTCTTTCCAGACTCTGCAGAGCCTCCTCTGTGCCAGCATTAGACGGGGGCCATGAAAGTCACAAAGACCATATCAAGGACAGAACATGCAATGGAGAAGATGAAGGGTCAGCCTTCCACACCCAAAACAACCTGAAATGACTAAATAACAAGTCTGCATGTGATAAATAAAAAACCAAAACCAAAAGAGTAAGTGCTATATATATTCAGAGAAGGGAAGCAGTATTGGTCGGAGGACTGAAAAATAGTTTCATGAACTATAACTTAGAACAGTAGAACTTTTTCTAACTTGTTATCTGAAAATAGTTTTATCCTTAAAATAGTCACAAAAATAAAAATAATTCAAGAAACTCTTGTATACGCTTCATCCAGATTTAGATCCACATACTGTTAAAATTTACCCCATTTGCTTTATCATTTGCTCTATTTATTTATTCCTTCATGCATTCATTTATCCTTCACTCATTGAGAAACTAGAAAAGTTCTGAGGCAGATACATGGGAATGATTTTTTTAAGGGTTCCATCCCTGGGTCAGACAAGTCCCCTAGACTAGGAAATGACAATCCACTCCAGTATTCTTGCCTAGGAAATTTCATGGACTGAGGAGCCTGGCAGGCTACAGTCCATGGGGTTGCAAAGAGGCAGACAGGACCTAGCCACTGAGCTCACAGACACATTCATAAACAAAGTTTTGAAAATTGAAGGATGGGGGCAGATGGTGGGAGCTGTAAATGGGGATTTGATTTTTTTTTATTCCTTTAAACATTGTTTCCCATTCTCATTAACAGCAGAACAACCACCAGCAACAATAAAGACAGACTAGCATTTCAACATAAAGAAATGAAATATTGGTTAAAACAGCAAAGGACAAAAACATTTTTCCTAAAATTCATTTCTTTATTTCAGTTCAGTTCAGTTCAGTCACTCAGTGATGTCCAACTCTGCAACCCCATGAACCGCAGCACACCAGGCCTCCCTGTCCATCATCAACTCCCAGAGTCCACTCAAACTCATGGCCATTGAGTCAATGATGCCATTCAGCCATCTCATCTTCTGTTATCCCCTTCTCCTCCTGCCCTCAATCTTTCCCAGAATCAGCCTACTCTTTTCAAATGAGTCAGCTCTTCACATCAGGTGGCCAAAGTACTGGAATTTCAGCTTCAACATCAGTCCTTCCTTTGGGATGGACTGGTTGGATCTCCTTGCAGTCCAAGGGACTCTCAAAAGTCTTCTCCAACACCACAGTTCAAAAGCATCAACTCTTCAGCTCTCAGCTTTCTTTATAGTCCAACTCTCACATCCATACATGACCACTGGAAAAACCATAGCCTTGACTAGATGGATCTTTGTTGGCAAAGTAATGTCTTTGCTTTTTAATATGCTATCTAAGTTGGTCATAATTTTCCTTCCAAGGAGTAAGCGTCTTTTAATTTCATGGCTGCAGTCACCATCTGCAGTGATTTTGGAGCCCAGAAAAATAGAGTCAGCCACTGTTTCCCCATCTATTTGCCATGAAGTGATGGGACCAGATGCCATGATCTTAGTTTTCTGAATGTTGAGCCTTAAGCCAACTTTTCACTCTCCTCTCACTTTCATCAAGAGGCTCTTTAGTTCTTTTTTTCTTTCTGCCATAAGAGTGGTGTCATCTGCATATCTGAGGTTATTGATATTTCTCCCAGCAATCTTGATTCCGGCTTATGCTTCTTCCAGCCCAGCGTTTCTCATGATGTACTCTGCATATAAGTTAAATAAACAGGGTGACAATATACAGCCTTGATGTACTCCTTTTCCTATTTGGAACTAGTCTATTGTTTCATGTCCAGTTCTAACTGTTGCTTTCTAACCTGTGTAGAGGTTTCTCATGAGGCAGGTCAGGTGGTCTGGTATGCCCATCCCTTTAAGAATTTTCCACAGTTTCTTGTGATCCACACAGTCAAAGGCTTTGGCATAGTCAATAAAGCAGAAATAGATGTTTTTCTGGAACTCTCTTGCTTTTTCGATGATCCAGCAGATGTTGGCAATTTGATCTCTGGTTCCCCTGCCTTTTCTAAACCAGCTTGAACATCAGGAAGTTCACAATTCACATATTGCTGAAGCCTGGCTTGGAAAATTTTAAGCATTATTTTACTAGCATGTGAGATGAGTGCAATTGTGCAGTAGTTTGATCATTCTTTGGTATTGCCTTTCTTTGGGATTGGAATGAAAACTGACATTTTCCAGTCCTGTGGCCACTGCTAAGTTTTCCAAATTTGTTGACAGATTGAGTGCAACACTTTCACAGCATCATCTTTCAGGATTTGAAATAGCTCAACTGGAATTCCATCATCTCCACTAGATTTGTTCATAGTGATGCTTCCTAAGACCCACTTGACTTCACATTCCAGGATGTCTGACTCCAGGTAAGGGATCACACCATCGTGATTATCTGGGTCATGAAGATCTTTTATGTATAATTCTTCTGGGTATTCTTGCCACCTCTTCTTAATATCTTCTGCTTCTGTCAGGTCCCTAAGATTTCTGTCCTTTATTGAGCCCATCTTTGCATGAAATGTTCCCTGGGAATCTCTAATTTTCTTGAAAAGATCTCTAGTCTTTCCCATTCTATTGTTCTCCTCTATTTCTTTGCACTGATTGCTGAGGAAGGCTTTTTTATCTCTCCTTGCTATTCTTTGGAACTCGCATTCAAATGACTATATCTCTCCTTTTCTCCTTTGCTTTGTGTTTCCCTTGTTTTCACAGCTATTTGTAAGGCTTCAAATCCTGTGCTATAGTCCAGGGACAGGAATCTGAAACAGAAATAGCTTCTGCCCTTTGGAGGGCTTCCCTGATAGCTCACTTGTTAAAGAACACACCTGCAATGCAGGAGACCCCGGTTCAATTCCTGGGTCAGGAAGATCTGCTGGAGAAGGGATAGGCTACCCACTCCAGTATTCTTGGGCTTCCCTGGTGGCTCTGCTGGTAAAGAATCCACTTGCAATTTGAGAGACCTGGGTTCGATCCCTGGGTTGGGAAGATCCCCTGGAGAAGGGAAAGACTACCCATGCCAGTATTCTGGCCTAGAGAATTCCATGGACTATACATTCCATGGGGTTGCAAAGAGTTTGACACGACTGAGTGACTTTCTCTTTCTCTTTCACTTCCTGTCCTTTAGGAGCTCGTGGTGGGAGAGACAGACAGGCTAACGGTTCCTTATAATATGAAGCACAGTACACAGACATGCCTGAGGAACCATCTGTTTAGCAGCACTGGGATGCTATTCAGCAAAGATACAGGAAGATAACTTTGAATAGAAACATTATCGACTCAGTGATCCTTTAAATCCTATAAAAATTTTTCTGGTGACAGAATATATGTGTAGAGTCTATTATACATATTCTGTTTATCTTGGTTTTATTTTTAACCTTTTATCTTGGAAATTCTCAAACATACAAAGAAGTAGGGAGAATAGTATAAGGAATACCCATCATTCAACTTCAGTAATTACCAAGATGAATCAAGTCTTTCATTTATGCATTCTACTCCCCTGTCCCCGCATAGATAACTTTAAAGCAAATCCAAGACATTATTTAATTCATAAATACTTCAATTTGTAGCTCTAAAACATGTAAACCTAAAAATATTAAGAATAGAACCTTAGTATTATCTAATATCAGCCAGTGTTCAAATTTCCTTGGCTGTCCTATAAAAGTCTTTTGCCATTTTCTTTGTTTGAATTAAAAGATAGTCAGGTTCATGTGTTACATTTGATGAATATATCTTAGATCTATTTCTCCCCCTCCCCACCCCCGCTTTTTTAAATTTGACTGCCCTGGGTCTTAGTTGTGGCATACAGACTCTTCATTGGGATCCAGTTCCCTGACCAGGGGTCAAACCTGAGCCCCTTGCATTGGGAGCATGGAGTTTCAGCCACCATACCACCAGGGAAGTCCCTCTTAGATATCTCTTACTGGGTAAAGATACTCCTCTCTTTTCTGATTTTTTTGGTGTTGCTGCTGAAGAAACCAGATCATCCATTCAGTGCCTGAATTTGGCCAACTGTGTCCCTATGGTGACATTTAACATATTCCTTATCCTCAGGAGTTCCTTTCAGCTGGTTGTTTGGTCTAGAGCCTTAATCAAATTCAGGTTTAATTTTTGGGAAAGAATCTTTCATAGGTGGCAATGTTTAATTCCAAGTGCATTGCACAAGGAGATATAATATGTAGATGTTTATTTTTTGGTGATGTTAAAGTGGATTCAGGTGTTAACAGCCTGATCCTTCCTTTACAATGTTCCCTCATCAGCCTTTGAATTAATGGTTTTATTTATTTATTTTTAAAATTCGTTTATTTTTTGGGGCCATGCTCCAAGGCTTGTGGGATCTTAGTTCCCCCACCAGGGATCAAACCTAGGACCTGGCAGTGAAAGCTCTGAGTCCTAACCACCGGGCCACCAAGGAACTCTCAGGATTAATGGTTTTAATAGCTATGATTTATTTTCAATTCTTTGCTTTGATAATTTGGTGACATCATATCTTTCATATTCCCTAACTGGAAGCTAAATTTTGCCCAGAAATATTTACATATATGTGACATAGTATAGTAGCAAGAGTGGAGAAACTTTCTCTCTATTTATTTAATATCCAGCTGACTAATCAGAGAAGGCAATGGCACCCCACTCCAGTACTCTCGCCTGGAAAATCCCATGGACGGAGGAGCCTGGTAGGCTGCAGTCCATGAGGTCGCTGGGAGTCAGACACGACTGAGCAACTTCACTTTCACTTTTCCCTTTCATGCACTGGAGAAGGAAATGGCAACTCACTCCAGTGTTCTTGTCTGGAGAATCCCAGGGACGGGGGAGCCTGGTAGGCTGCCATCTATAGGGTCGCACAGTGTTGGACGCGACTGAAGTGACTTAGCAGCAGCAGCAGCTGACTAATCTGCAGTGGGGCTTCCCTGGTGGTTCAGACGGTAAAGAATTTGCCTGGAATGCAGAAGACCTCGATTGGATCCCTGGGTCAGAACGATCCCCTGGAGAAGGGGATGGCAACACACTTCAGTATTCTTGCCTGGAGAATCCTATGGACAGAGGAGCCTGGCAGGATACAGTCCACGGGGTCTCAAAGAGTCAGACACGACTGAGTGACTGACATTTTCTCTTTCAATCTCTGATAAGTCACTCCTGTGTCTCACTTTCCTCATCAGTAAAATGAGGAAGTTGCTACATGGTCTCTCACTTTTTGAAACTGTGTGGCTATAATTTCCCCGGATTGTCATAGGAATGATGCTGGCTCCAGAAACAACACTGGTCTTTGCCCGTATATACACAAGCTTCCCCTGCCATCGCAGCTAAATAGCTTTCAAGGGTAAGAACTGGAGTGAAAAGTTTTATTGTTCCTATTGACCCATGAATAAAATTTCAGTACTAAGCTGCTGAGGCTGCAGTGATTGTCCTGCAAGGTCTGAGTAGTAAAACCAGTACTACCACTCTTCTTCTTGCAGGTAGAACAGATCTTTCAGTTAATCAAGCTTTTTGGGTTTTGTTTGTTGTTGTTGTTGTTGTTTAATGATATTTGACACTTAAACCATTTAGGTATCTTAGAGATTTTAAAAGAAAACAGTCTTGAGGGTACTCAGTGAGGGAGAAATTTATTTCCTAATTCTGATTTTTGCATAACAGCAATTATGGCGTTATTACCGTCTTTAGGTGCCTAAACTTTTCTTTTTTTTTAAAATTTATCTTTGAATTGGAGGAAAATTGCCTTCCAATGTTGTATTGGTTTCAACAGTGCAAGTCAGCCATAATTATACATGTATCACTTCCCTCTTGAGCCTGCCTCCCTTGCCATCTCCTCACCCCTCAAGGTCGTCACAGAGCAGCAGGCTGGGCTCCTTGTGTTATCTAACAACTTCTCACCAGCTATCTGTTTCATACGTGGTAGAATATATAAGTCAATGCTGCTTTCTCTATTCGTCCATCTCTCTCCTTCCCTTGCAGTGTCCCCAAGTCCGTTCTCTATAACTGCATCTCCATTCCTTCCCTGCAAATAGATTCATTAAAGCCATTTTTCTAGATTCCATATATACACATATATGTGTTTCATATATATATGAATTTTTCTAGATTCCATATATGTATATATTTCATATATATGTGTTAATACACAGTATTTGTTTTTCTCTTTCTGACTTACTTCACTCTATAACAGGCTCTAGGTCCATCCACCTCACTAGAGCTAACTCAAATTTGTTCTCTTTTATGGCTGAGCAATATTCCACTATATATATGTATCACATCTTCTTTATCCATTCGTCTATAGATGGACATCTAGGTTGCTTCCATGTCCTGGCTATTGTAAATAGTGCTGCAATGAACATCAGGGTGCATGTGTCCTTTAGATTTGTAAAAGTATAAATAAAGGATTTTACTTGTCATATATGTATATGATTTGCAGTGTACATATATTTACAGGCTTCCCTGCTAACTGAGATGGTAAACATATTGCCTGCCATGCGGGAGACCTGGGTTCAATCCCTAGTGAAGGGAATGGCAACCCGCTCCAGTATTCTTGTCTAGAGAATTCTATGGACAGAGGAGCCTGGAGAGCCACAGTCCAGGGGGTCACAAAGAGTTGGACAGGACTAACACACACACACATATTTACAATATTTATCAGATAACTAACAGTATACTTAGGTGAGTAATTGAATATGCACACCGAAAAGAGAAAAAAATAAATCATGGTTTTCTGTTAAAAGGAAAAGCAAGTAAATGTTGAAAAAAACATAGAAAAGGGAGCCAGATTTCTCTGAAGGAATGCCCGTATTTTTTAAGGGAGCACAAAAGTACTCATCTCTGTTGCGTACAGTTCATCTGTGACAAACCAGATGAACAGCCTACCCACATTTTATGAACTAGATTGCCCTCCAGTGTGGAAAAAAGTGTCCCAGTGAGAGCCAGCAGCAAAATTCTGTTTCATTTTGCAATTCTAAATTCTCTGAAAAGATGTTAAGTTTAAAACTCTGAGGTGGAGTTTTACTATCTAGAAGGCAGAAGATATTTCATATTAATTCTGATCATCATAAGCAAAATGAGAAGAAGGTTAAAGTAGAAGTATGAAGCACAGGGGAGGAAAGATCTGGATTCGTTTGTGAATTTTGTTGGAACTAAATATTTTTTGGAGAATGCTTTTTGCTCTATTACATAAGTTATCCTTTTGAAATGTTTATAATTAACATATATTAAAGGAAGTAAAGCAGCACGGAGTTGAAATTTATTGTTGTTTAGTCAGTAAGTCATGTCCAACTCTCCATGACCCCATGGACTGCAGCATGCCAGGCTTCCCTGTCCTTCACTATCTCCTGGAGTTTGCTCAAAATTCATATCCATTGAGTCGGCGATGCTATCCAACCATCTCATCCTCTGTCCCCCTCTTCTCCTCCTGCCCTCAGTCTTTCCCAATATCAGGGTCTTTTCCAATGAGTTGGCTCTTCGCATCAGGTGGCCAAAGTATTGCAGAAATTTATCTTCCCCTTAATCTAGCAAAATATGCCTTCAGCCAACATACACACTTTTTCCTCTGCTGTTTGCTCAGAAGGAAGAATATTTGCTGAAAACATCCTTGATGAAGGCTTTCTGTGTGAAAAGGCTTTCAGTTGATGCTATGAAGAGAGACGAGAGAAATAGAAGAACTTTTAAAACTGGGCTGCAAAACCCTTATTTCCATTTTGAAAAACAAGCTCAGGGGCAATTCCTGAAATGAGAAATGATGGAATGACACTTGACAAGCTGTTCTGCTGGGAAGCTGTGACCCACAGTGACATTGTGATGTGGAGGGGACCTGCCGGCTATATGAAACACCTTGGAAGAGAATGTTCAGGACCAGCTCTAAAACACTGACTAGACTCCTGGTATTGAATCCAAAGTTTCAGAATAATAACTCTAAGTGACATGGAAGTCGCTCAGTCATGTCTGACTCTTTCCGGCCCCATGGACTATACAGTCCATGGAATTCTCCAGGCAAGAATACTGGAGTGGGTAGACTTCCCCTTCTCCTGGGGATCTTCCCAACCCAGGAATCGAACTGAGGTCTCCCGCATTGCAGGCAGATTCTTTACCAGCTGAGCCACACGGGATAGGCTGAAGTGGGCAGCCTATCCCTTCTCCAGCGAATCTTCCAGACGGAGGAATCAAATGGGGGTCTCCTGCATTGAAGGTGGAAAATAACTCTAAGAAGGTATCTCATTTTTTTAGGACGCAAAGGAAGGACAATGAATTCATTTACATGAATTTATATTTAAATTCTGCCCTCTGTTAAGGAAAAGCCAGAGATGGATATTAGTTAAAACAATAACAGGTTTTATTCAAGACCACTGCAATAGAGAGAAAGAGAAAGAGTCCAGAACAGTGCTCAAGTCTCAGTATACTACATAGTTAAGTGGGAATCCACAGTGAAGGAGCAGGGCAGGGGTCAGTGGGTGGAAAATTGCTGAGAGAAAACACCAGGATCAAGGGGGATTCTGGCTGAACTGATCTAGCAGGATTCTTGCTGGAGGCAGGCCAGAGGGATCAGACTTCTCAGGTGGGTAGTGGAGGATGAGAAACCTGATTATGTAACTGTGGTGATCAGATATGGAGAATGGAGGTGCTTTCTAAACTGAGATGGCTGGATTCTTACTAAGATTGGGTAATTTAGAAATGGATACAGAAGTTGAAAAGTGGGGCTTGTCTGTAAAGTTCAGGGGAGCACGAATAGAGTTTGGTCAAGGAGAAAATCTTTGTCACATTTCCCAAAATGGATTTGATGCAGAGTACCATAAAAATAATGACGCTGGTGGTGCAGGGGTAAAGAATCTGCCTGTCAGTGTGGGAGACATGGATTCAATGCCTGGGTTGGGAAGATCCCCTGGAGAAGGAAATGGCAACCCACACTAGTATTCTTGCCTGGGAAATCCCATGGGCAGAGGAGCCTGGAGGGCTACAGGCTTAGTGACTAAACAACAACAACCAATCATAAAAATAATGACTGTAATAAAAATCATTTATGTAACAACAAAAATAAAGTGACCAAGAATTAGTAAGGGAGGATAAGAAAAAAACTATAATAGATATCTTGGGCTGAGAATCTACTGCAAATAAGGACAAACCCAGCTCTGAGTTTCTTGGGGAAGAAAGCAGGGAGGGAAACAGTGTGTTTTTATTGCCTGACAAAGTGAAACATTCCAGTTCATCATGAAACAAGCATTTTCTGGCTCTGGTGTCTGAGCCAAACTTCTCCAGTTGGTAGATAGCATGAATCGCTCCAGACAATGTCCTCCCAGCAGGCTCACAAAGAAGGCACAGAAGTTTGACTTAGGGCTGTTTCTTGAGTGGCCTTTTGATAAAAAGCTGAGGCATAATGTGAAGTTTTCTTCTACAACTTAGGTGCCAAGGGGATTCAAGCTGACTCCACACTTTCTAGAGATTTGATCTGATATGTGGAGAAAATTTACAGAACCTTGAGGAGCAAGGCCCTTCCAAGTACCGTTTGTCTTAGCTGGACTTTTGACAAGAACTTTGTGTGACAGTTCCTTACTTGTGTCTCCAATAAGTATCTGAAGGATGTACCAGTGTTGCACATGGAAGGGTGATCAAAACGGTCGAGTTACCAGATGTGAGGTGCCCTTTTCATGAACAGTGAGGAATCTGCATCGAAAAATTTTCAACGTGATGTATTTTAAAGAGATAACTGATGATCAGCAATGCTTTCTGCATAGTGGAAATCACTCCGGCTTTACCTTGTTGACATGACTTCTACACAATTTCTCTCCCAGACAGAGATATAGAAGATCCACAAAGACTGCACAGTCCAAAACCTATGGCCATATGGATAGCTATTATCCACATGTGGCCACTTAAATTTAAGTTAATTAAAATTACATAATTCCCTGGAGCTCCGGTGGTTAGGACTCCATGCTTCCAATGCAAGAGGCAAGGATTCTATCCCTGGTCAGGGTTAAGTTCCCACATGCCTCCCAGCTTGGCCAAAGGAAAGAAAAAAATTACTTAAAATTAAACAAAACTAAAGATTCAGCTCTATTACAAATCCCATTGCACTGACCACATTTAAAGTCCTCTGTAGCCACAAGCAGCCAGTGGCTAGAAGACTAGACAGAACAGAGAGAGAGAAAGAAGTCTCACCATCACAGAAAATTCTATTGGACAGCACCGCTCTAAGAAATCAAATGTACGGGCCATTAATACAAGCAATAACATCTGTAAAGTCATAGCTAAGAGGATTAGTGGAATTGGTGAACATTGGAATGAACCAGAGACCCCAAGAGAAAGACTTCCAGTCTAAGGAAAAAACAAAACAAAAAAAAAGATTAAAACAGTAATTTATGTGTGGCTAGAGGAGGAGTCATGTGCATTAATCACAAGGACTGTGGCCATAAAGATCAAGGTCTAGGAGAAGGACAGTCATCAGACCAAAATGAAATGTGACAGGAAATGCCCAGAAGGGAGTGTTTGAAGGTAGAACTTTCTATTTATGGCATCAAGAAGTGTTCTGTGATCCGATCACTTTAGAAAGTATGGACTTAAAATGTCCAAAGGATGTCTTTATTTTCAGAACTCCTCTGAGTTTTTTGGCTTCCCTGGTGGCTCAGATGGTAAAGTGTCTGCCTGCAATGCAGGAGACTCAGGTTTGATCCCTGGGTCGGGAAGGTCCCCTGGAGAAGGAAATGGCAACCCACTCCAGTACTCTTGCCTGGAGAATTTCCATGGACTGAGGAGTCTGGTAGGCTATAGCCCATGGGGTCGCAAAGAGTCGGACACAACTGAGCAACTTCACTTTCTGAGTCTTTCACAGCTTGATAATCTCTGAGATGTGTGCAGTGTTCGTCCTCCCTTCTTGAACTTGGGGTCTTTGCAAAGTGAGTTATGTTCAGGGAAACCCTCTTGAGAGTTAGCAAGAATGCAAAACTTGACCATGGTCATGCCTCTAGGAAGTTGTACAACTAGGATGCAGAGTTTACTTTCAGAGCCTGAGCTCTTAGCATTGTATGTGGTTCAACTTTTTAGAGCTGTCTCTCTAACTTCCTTCCTACGATGGAGGTGTATTTTAACAAGCTGATTCAACAGGGTCATTGCAGGCATAGTAAGAAAGAAGGTGTGCCTGGGGAAACAGTTGGGAAAAGCAACTGCTTTCTAAACATGTGGGAGGGTTGGGAGCCTGCTTTATCAAGTCCCAGCTTTCCTCCACGACTGTCTCCATTTGAAAGTCTCTGACACTTGAAATGTCACACTTCAAAAATTAGGCTCCTTGTCTTCCTCTTCAAATAGTGGTAGGACACTCCTGGTCCTCCACTTTTACACTCTTCAAGAAATCTTTATACAAACTCAATTTTTTGACAACACCTTCCAAACTGTCCAGCCCATCTATCCTTTTCTTGTCAATTCTTTTGTCCTTAAGATCTCTAAAAATGTTTCTTCTAAACAAATTTATTCCAGTAAAACTGCAGTTCCAATATGCAATGTATTCTTATTCTGAGTACCAAATTTTATATTTTAGTTTTTGAATTACTGTTTGAGATATTTGGCTGGTTTTTAAACATGATATTTATTTTCGGTGAAAGTGGTATATTTTTCTTGAGAGATCTACACTCAGACCTATACACATTTTTATGTGTTCATAGATCAACTTCAGATATTATAACTGACCATCCTTTAGCATCTGTGGAATAATGCTCTATTATATAAGATATGCTATTTGTGGATCAACTAATAAAAGCTTAGAAGTAAAAAAAAAAGTTTCTTCTTTGCCATTTCCACTTTATTAGGTCTGATTAGAAGTGCAGGGAACCCTCTGGTAAGCCAGTGGTTTGGGACCTCATGCTTTCACTGCCAAGGGTGAGGGTTCAATCCCTGGTCAGGGAACTAAGATCCTGCAAGCTACACAGGGCAACAACAACAAAAAATGGTGCCTCACTCTAGTCAAACATCAAATAAGAAGGCAAGGACATTTTATATGTTAACAGCAGGGACTTATTATTTCTAAGGTCTAGTTTCTAGAAGCTACTTGTAGTCTTAATTACTCCCTAGAGGAATATCTTATTATTAATTATATTAAAGTGAAAATCGTCTATTTAGCATTTAGATAGATAAGTGTTAAGTGTGAGTCACTCAGTCGTGTCTAACTCTTTCTGAACTCAAGAATTGTAGCCCACCAGGCTCCTCTGTCCCTGGAATTCTCCAGGCAAAAATATTGGAGTGGGTTGCCATTCCTTTCTCCCAGGGATCTTCCCAACCCAGGGATCAAACCCAGGTCTCCTGCATTGTAGGCAGACTCTTTACCATCTAACCTGCACTTGAAAGTGAAGTCACTCAGTCGTGTCCGACTCTTTGAGACCCCATGGACTGAGGCCAAACAATTCTACTGAATAGATCAACTTGTTCACATTATCTGGAGGTTGTTGGTTGTCTTGTGAATAACTTAGCTAGACTAAATGCAGTTTGAACTCAAAGCTGTATTGTTTACAAACATGCTGCATTGCACAGGAAGTTGGTATTGATAATTCATTTCTTTCTGAAAAAATCTCTTAGGCCTTTCATGCTTTAGAGAGTAAAATTTTGACCTCAATGTCATGATAGTCTGTTCAAAGAGATTAAGAATACTAGTGATTTTTAAGTATGCGATGGGAAAATGGTAATAAAGTAGTTGTTTATTTCCCATGTTTATTGGTGTATTCACTGTTTTAGATGTTTGGGATTCATCAGTAAATAAAATAAAGTCCTTGCTCTTAATTCAAGGAGAGACTGATATTAACAACTTGGAAAGGTATATTTTATTTATTTATGTATTTATTTTTACTTTCTGTATGCACACAGCATACAGAAACTTAGTTTCCCAACCAGGGTTGAAATCCATGCCCTCTGCAGTGGAAGAGTGGAATTTTAACTACTGGACCACCAGAGAAGTCTATATCTTTAGTAATAAAGCCAAACATGACAAAAATCCAGGAATTTTGTATCCAGTGGTGTGTTGTGTTTAACAGTTGACTCTGGAAAAATTGAAGAGGTCTGACTCGTGCTGTTCACTGACATGGTGTAAATATTCCCACTATGGCAGATTTTAGCATCAAGAAGATGTCGCTGAATGCAGACTTAGGAATACCTATGCAAACACAGCTCTCAGGCACTGTGTGAGCCAACTCCAGCACACCATGGAATCTGAATCAACTCTGTTATCATCTAGATTTTTGGATGGCTCCAGAAAGAAAGTTTTCTTAAAGAAAACTGAAGGGGAAAAAAGCAAAAATAAAAAAGCCCTAAAATATACAAAAATACTACATAAATAATGTTTATAAGGAAGACCTCTTCACTCTTTTTAGCATTTTATATAAGGAATAATAAGTTCTATAAAGGCTCTGTTCATGTACAGTTTAAACCTTTAAAAACGAGAAAAACATTTTTCAAGCACCTTTTCGGTCTGAAACCCTTCAACTCATTCATTCCTAGCTAACTTGTGTAATTAATCACCCAATTTTAGTGATAATTTTTCAGCAATGAAGAGCAATGACCATTTATTGAGTCCCTAGTATGGGCTAGGTATTTTAATGTGTTTTCCGGATAGTAAGTCTGCAAAGTAACTATTATCCCACTTTAACAGTAAAGAAACTGAGGTTCCAAGATGTCAATTTACCCATTAATAATATCCCCCCTAGTAAATTCAATCTAGGATTCAAATCAATGTCTATCCAATACAAACATCTGTGTTTTTTTTTTTACTGTCGAAAGCCATTGGTTTATGAACTGGCTCAAAATAAAATCTAATTTTTAGAAATGCTTGATATATTATTTAATTCAGTAATTCATTAATTCATATCCTAAGATCTGGACACCTAGATCTTAGGACTCTAAAGTAGGAGGTAATTTTATATTTTTTTATTCACCCTGATGCCTTTATGGGTGATTTTTAAAATTTATTTTTTAATTGGAGGAAAACTGCTTTACAATGTTGTGTTGGTTTCTGCCA
This sequence comes from Antilocapra americana, assembly GCA_007570785.1. Lineage (NCBI taxonomy): Eukaryota > Metazoa > Chordata > Mammalia > Artiodactyla > Antilocapridae > Antilocapra > Antilocapra americana. The sequence goes on along the minus strand of ML660778.1, from coordinate 9,425,006 downwards.
TACCACAATGCAAATCAGTCATAATTATACATACATCATCTCCCTCCTGAGCCTCCCTCCCTTCCCCTCATCTCACCCTTCTAGATCATCACAGAGCACCAGGCTGGGCTCCCTGTGTTATCTAGCACCTTCTCACCAGCTATCTATTTCACACATGGTAGTGTATATATGTCCATGCAACTGTCTTCATTGGTCCCACTTTTTCCTCCCCGCACTGTGTCCATAAGTAATTTTAAAGTCATGGAGTCAGGTTCCTTGGTGTAGGTTTACACATTAGCTGCCCCTGGAGCACCATGGCAACAAAGCATACCTCACTAGGCCTGATGGCAGGAGGGTGTCTGTTTAGTCATCTCACAATACCTTCTGGCGGGGGAAACCTAGGTGTGGAGGGAGGTGGGGTCCAACCCTGGGCAGTAAAAGGCAATCCCTCTTCCTAATCCTGCATAAAAGTAGCTCAGGGCTTCCCATGCAACTGAGACACACGGGGACTCTGAATCCCTCTAGGAAGCCCTCAAAAGCAATGGATACTCTAAATAAATAGAATTTTACAACTGGAGAGGACTTCAGAGGTTTTTAGCTCAACTTCTCATGAGCGTGCGCGTGCTTAGTCGCTCAGTGGTGTCTAACGCCTTTTGACCCTTTGGACTGTAGCCTGACAGGCTCATGTCAAGGCAAAGACAACAAGGCTCAGTGACTTTCCAAAAGCCTCATAAGTGGTTTGCAACCCAAGCCATGTGCCACTGACATCTGGTCCCGTCAGGCACTCTCTCCACCAGGCCCTGTGGTACTCGCTCTCTGATGAGGAAACTAGCAAATACTAGTCCCCAAGGAGGACATTTTACAGAGCTAATACCATGAAGGGAACAGCAGAATGGTATTAAAAAGCACCCCAAAATCCCAAGCTTTCATAGCACAACGAGTAAAATGCACAATAACGATATCTGTACTTTCCTACACAACTGAAATTTCGCCTACCAACATGGTAAGCTTAACAGTAATGCCTTAAGGGTTTATAGAGCTTCCCTGGTGGCTCAGATGGTAAAGTGTCTGCCTACAATGAGGGAGACCAGGGTTCAATCCCTTGAGAAAGATCTCCTAGAGAAAGAAATGGCAACCCACTCCAGTATTCTTGCCTGGAAAATCCCATGGATAGAGGAACCTGGTAGGCTACAGTCCATGGGGTTGCAAAGAGTCAGACACGACTGAGCAACTTCACTTTCACTTTCAAGGGTTTATAACATTTTACAATTTGTGGAATATTTTTTCACTTATTATCTCATGATTATGAAAAGTATTAAGTAGCCAGGGAACCTGGGTTTGATTCCTGAGTCAGGAAGATCCCCTCGAGAAGGAAATGGCAACCCACTCCAGTATTCTTGGAGAATTCTATGGACAGAGGAGCCTGGCAGGCTTCAGTCTTTGGGGTTGCCAAGAGTCGGACATGACTGAGTGACTAAGCACACACGCGCACACACACACACACACACACACACACACACACACACACACACACACACATTTTATAGGTGAGGAAAGTGAAGTTCAAAGAAGTTCAGATGTCTTGCCACACGAAAAGTGACGAAGAGGAGACCAGAGCTTTGGTCTACCTCCTACTCCAGTGCTTTTTTCTCATAATACCTAAGAAGGGGCAACAGAATAGTGGACTTTGATAGATTCACATTAAAGAAAACCAAGGCACACAAGCTCTCATTTACAGACTTTATCCAACATGATACCATCTGCTGCTGAGGCCCAAGACCCAAGCATTCCACACGCTAGTCTTCTGCCCACAACATAGGGTTCACTGCACCTCTGTTACTTCCATGAACAGAACATTTGTTTATATACATCAAATATGCATACACGTCTCCAAATCTGGCAAACATTCTGTGAGGCAGTGCAACTGGAAAATCTAATATCTCAAAAGTGTTTGCTTCTGCCAAATTCAAACTCCGTGCATCTGTGGCCTTTTCTATCCCTTGTGTAATGAGTTTGAATCTTTAAGAAGTTGCATCTTCACAAATAAAGATGATAGAGACTCTCTTGTGAGCTTTGATGAAATAATTATCCGGCAATTAACAAGCAAAACCCTTCCTGCCAACTTGGAATCCACCCAGAAAAGAGCTGGGAAAATTTTAATTGTGCAGGTTCAGAGTTTGACCCTTGAAATGTGAATTACAAGAAATTATGGTTAAAAGAGAAATATATATTTTCATGAAGGTGGGGCAGAATTTCAGTGTATCTTCTAGTGAGTATGCTTATGCTCTCTCCTGTGTCTAGGGAGATAAGATTCTAACACTTACCGTTAGGATATCATGCCATAATCGAGGGTGGAGGATGTAAAACAGATGTCAGGAGAACTTTCTGCTCTTGCTTACCTAGATGATAATAATTTGCTTTACTCTCTTTGAGTGTGTCAAAAGTATTTACTGTTGTAAACTCCCATAAATTCATTTATATATTTTAGATTGTGAAGGTTTCAAAGCAGAATTCACTACTCTTGATGCATCTATTAGTATGTGGAAATGCAGAAAGACTTAGAAAAGAAAAACATCACCCAAAGGCATTCGCTATATTCTTAAGGATACAATTGAAAGAGCTGGATAAACAATCTTTGTTTCCATGCTTTTTGGTAATTTCATTTTCCCTGGGCCAGTTATTAAATATATTATGTAAGTAATTCTAATCTTCTGAATTCAAATTGTGTAGCCTCTGCCAAATAGTATCTCAACATGCTTCAGAATCCTGGCTTTATATATATATATGACCAATCTAGACAGCATATTAAAAAGCAGAGACATTACTTTGCCAACAAAGGTCTGTCTAGTCAAGGCTATGGTTTTTCCAGTAATCATGTATGGATTTGAGAGTTGGACATCCATATATCAGAAAGCTGAGGGCCGAAGAATTGATGCTTTTGAACTGTGGTGTTGGAGAAGATTCTTGAGAGTCCCTTGGACTGCAGGGAGATCCAATCAGTCCATCCTAAAGGTGATCAGTCCTGGGTGTTCATTGGAAGGATTGATATTGAAGCTGAAACTCCAATACTTTGGCCACCTGATGTGATGAGCTGACTTATTGTAAAAGACTCTGATGCTGGGAAAGATTTGAGGGCAGGAGGAGAAGGAGATGACAGAGGATGAGATGGTTGGATGGCATCACCGATTTGATGGCCATGGGTTTGGGTGGACTCCGGGAGGTGGTGATGGACAGGGAGGCCTCATGTGCAGCAAAGAGTTGGACACAACCGAGCCACTGAACTGAACTGATACTTATGTATATTGTTGCTGTTAGTCAGTCCCCAAGTCATGTTCGACTCTGCAACTGCATGGACGGCAGCCAGGCCTCCCTGTCCAGGCCTCTTTGTCCTTCACCATCTCCTGAAGTTTGCTCAAGTTCATGTCCATTGCATCAGTGATGCCATCCAGCCATCTCATCCTCTAACACCTTCTTCTTCTGTCCTCAATCTTTTCCAGCATCAGGGACTTTTCCAATGAGTCAGCTGTTCACATCAAGTGACCAAAATACTTGAGTTTCAGCTTCAGTATCATTCCTTCCAATGAATATTCAGGGTTGATCTCCTTCAAGATTGACTGGTTTGCTCTCTTTGCTGTCCAAGGGACTCTTAGGAGTCTTCTCCAACACCACAGTTCAAAGGCATCAACTCTTTGGTGCTCCACCTTCTTTATAGTCCAGCTCTCATAACCATACATGACCACTGGGAAGACCATAACCTTGACTATACAGACCTTTGTTGGCAGAGTAATGGCTCTTCTTTTCAACACACTGTCTAGGTTTGTCATAGTTTTCCTGCCAAGAAGCAAACATCTTCTGATTTCATGGCTGCAGTCACCATCTGCAGTGATTTTAGAGTCTGAAAAAAGGAAATCTGTCACTACTTCCCCTCCCCCACCACTACTTGTCATGAAATAATGGGACCAGATGCCATGATCTTAGTTTTTTTAATATTTAGTTGTAAGCTGGCTCTTTCACTCTCCTTCTTCACCCTTATCAAGAGGCTCTTTAGTTCCTCTTCACTTTCTGCCATTAGAGTGGTATCATCTGCATACTTGAGGTTTTTGATGTTTCTCCCACCTATCTTGAGTCCAGCTTGTAACTCATCCAGCCCAGCATTTCTCATGATATGCTCAGCGTATAGATTAAACAAACAGGGTGACAGCATAACACCCTGTCATACTCCTTTCTCAATCTTGAACCAATCAGTTGTTCCATACAGGGTTTTATTGCTTCTTGACCCACATACAGGTTTCCGAGGAGACAGGTAAGATGGTCTGGTATTTCCATATCTTTAAGAGCTTTCCACAGTTTATTATGATCCACACAATCAAAGGCTTTGAGGTAGTCGATGAAACAGAAGTAGATGTTTTTCTGGAATTCCCTAGCTTTCTCTATGACCCAGCGAATGTTGGCAATTTGATCTCTGTTCCTCTTTTTTTTCTAAACCCAGCTTGGACATCTGAAAGTTCTTGGTTTGCATAATGCTGAAGCCTAGCATGCTAGATTTTCAGCATGACTGTACTAGAATGGAAGAGGAGTGCAATTATCCAATGGTTAGTACAGTCATTGGTACTACCCTTCTTGGGAATTGAGATGAGGATTGACCTTTTCCAGTCCTGTGGCCACTGCTCAGTCTTCCAGATTTGCTGACATAATGAATGCAACACCTTGTTGGTATCATCCTTTAGGGTTTTGAATAGTTCTGTTGGAATTCCATCACATCCACTAGCATTATTAACAGCAGTGCTTCCTAAAACCCACTTGACTTCTCTCTCCAGAATGTCTGGCTCTGGGTGACTGATCACACCATTGTAGTAATCAGGTTCATTTAGATATTTTCTGTACCATTCTTCCATGTATTCTTTCCATCTTTTTTTGATCTCTTTAGCATCTACTAGGTCTCTACCATTTCTGTCCTTTATTGTGCCTATCATTGGGCAAAATGTTCCCTTGATAACTCCAATTTTCCTGCAGAGATCTCTAGTCTTTCCCCTTCTGCTTTTTCTTCTAGTTTTATACACTGTTCACTGAAGAAGGCCTTCTTTTCTCTCTGTGCTCTTCTTTGGAAATTGGTGTTTCCTTGGATATACCTTTCCCTTTTTCCTTTGCTTATTGCTTCTCTTCTTTCTTTAGCTATTTATAAGGCCTCCTTTTCATGACTCAGATAACCACGATGGTGTGATCACTCACCTAGAGCCAGACATCCTGGAATGTGAAGTCAAGCGGGCCTTAGGAAGCATCACTACAAACAAAGCTAGTGGAGGTGATAGAATTCCAGTTGAGCTACTTCAAATCCTAAAAGATAATGCTGTGAAAGTGCTGCACTCAATATGCCAGCAAACCTGCAAAACTCAGCAGTGGCCACAGGACTGGAAAATGTCAGTTTTCATTCCAATCCCTAAGAAAGGCAATGTCAAAGAATGTTCAAACTAATGCATAATTGCACTCATCTCACATGCTAGCAAAGTAATACTCAAAATTCTCCAAGCCAGGCTTCAACAGTATGTGAACCATGAACTTCCAGATGTTCAAGCTGGTTTTAGAAAAGGCAGAGAAACCAGAGATCAAATTGCCAACATCCACTGGATTATTGAAAAAGCAAGAGAGTTCCAGAACAATATCTACTTTTGCTTTATGTACTACGCCAAAGCCTTTGACTGTGTGGATCACAACAAACTGTGGAAAATTCTGAAAGAGATGGGAATACCAAACCACCCAACCTGTCTCCTAAGAAATCTGTAAGCAGGTCAAGAAGCAACAGTTTGAACTGGACATGGAACAATAGACTGGTTTCAAATTGGGAAAGGAGTACATTGAGGGTGTATATTGTCACCCTGCATATTTAACTTACATGCAGAGTACATATTGCAAAATGCCAGGCTGATTGAAGCACATGCTGGAATCAAGATTGCCAGGAGAAATATCAATAACCTCAAATATGCAGATGACACCACCCTATGGCAGAAAGTGAAGAACTAAAGAGCCTCTTGATGAAAGTGAAAGAGGAGAGTGAAAAAGTTGGTTTAAAGCTCAACATTCAGAAAACTAAGATCATGGCATCCAATCCCGCCACTTTATGGCAAATAGATGGGGAAACAGTGGAAATAGTGGCTGACTTTATTTTTGGGGGCTCCAAAATCACTGCAGATGGTGACTGCAGCCATCAAACTGAAAGACACTTGTTCCTTGGAAGAGACTTCCCTGGTGGATCAGGTGGTAAAGCACCTGCCTACAATGTGGGAGACCCGGGTTCAATCCCTGGGTTGGGAAGATCTCCTGGAAAAAGAAATGGCAACCCACTCCAGTATTCTTGCCTGGAAAATCCCATGGATGAAGGAGCCTGGTAGACTATAGTCCATGGGGTCACAAAGAGTCAGACACAACAGAGCAACTTCACTTCACTTCCTTGGAAGAAAAGCTACAACCAACCTACATAGCATATTAAAAAGCAGAGATATTACTTTACCAACAAAGGTCCATCTAGTCAAAGCTATGGTTTTTCCAGTAATCATGTGTGGATGTGAAAGTTGGACTATAAAGAAAGCTGAGCACTGAAGAATTGATGCTTTTGAACTGTGGTGTTGGAGAAGACTCTTGAGAGTCTCTTGGACTGCAAGGAGATCCAACCAGTCAATCCTAAAGGAAATCAATCCTGAATATTCATTGGAAGGACTGATATTGAAACTGAAACTCCAATACTTTGGCCACCTAATGTGAAGAACTCTCATTTGAAAAGACCCTGATGCTGGGAAAGATTGAAAGTGGGAGGAGAAGGGGATGACAGAGGATGAGATGGTTGGATGGTATCACGGACTCAATGGACATGAGTCAGAGTAAGCTCCAGGAGTTGGTGATGGATAGGGAAGCCAGGCGTGCTGCAGTCCGTGGGATCGCAAAGAGTCACGATTGAGTGACTGAACTGAACTGAAGGCCTCCTCAGATAACCACTTTACCTTCTTGCTTTTCTTTTTCTTTGAAATTTTTTTTTCACTGCCTCCTGTACAATACTATGGACCTCTGGTCCATAGTTCTTCAGATACACTGTTTACAAGTTCTAATCCCTTGAATCTGTTCATCACCTCCACTGCATATTCATACGGGAAATGATTTAAGTCATATCTGGCTGGCCTAGTGGTTTTCCCCACTATCTTTAGTTTAAGCCTGAGTTTTGCTATGAGAAGCTGATGATCTGAGCCACAGTCAGCTCCAGTTCTTATTTTTGCTGATTGTATACAGCTTCTTCGTCTTCAGCTACAAAAAAATGTACTCAACTTGATTTTGTTATTGGCCATTTGGTGATGTCCCTGTGTTAAATCGTCTCTCATGTTGTTGAAAAAGGGTGCTTGCTATGACCAGTGCATTCTCTTGGCAGAATTCAGTTAGCCTCTGCCTTACTTCATTTTGTCCTCCGAGGCCAAACTTGCCTGTTACTCCAGGTATCTCTTGACTTCCTACTTTTGCATTCCAATTCCCAGTGATGAATAGCACATCTTTTTTTGGTGTTAGTTCTAGGAGGTCTTCTAGGTCTTCATAGAACTGATCAGCTTCTTCAGCATCCATGATAGGGGCATAGACTTGAATTACTATGATGTTGAAAGGCTTGCCTTGGAAACAAACCAAAATCATTATGTCTTGAGGTTGTACCCAGGTACTAAACATTGGACTCTTCTGATGACCATGAGGGCTACTCCATTTCTTCTATGGGATTCTTGCCCACAGTAGTAGATACAATGATCATCTGACTTAAATTTGCACATTCCTGTCCATTTTAGTTCACTGATTCCTAAGATGCTGATGTTTACTCTTACTGCTTGATCATGTCCAGTTTACCTAATTCATGGACCTAACACTCCAGGTTCCTATGCAAAACTATTCTTTGTGGCATTGGATTTTACTTTCACCACCAGACACATCCACAACTGAGTGTCATTTCTGCCTTGGCCCAACCACTTCATTCTTTCTGGGGCTGTTAGTAGCTCTACTCCGCTCTTCCCTGGAGCATATTGGACACCTTCCAACCTGAGGAACTCATCTTTCAGTGTCATATCTTTTTGTCGTTTTATAGAGTTCATGGCACTTCCCTTGTGGCTCAGCTGGTTTGATCCCTGGGATGGGAAGATTCCCTGGAGAAGGGAAAGGCTACCCACTCCTGTATTCTGGCATGGAGAATTCCATGGATTCTATAGTCCATGGGATCGCAAAGAGTCGGACATGACTGAGCAACTTTCATTTTCACTTTCACCACAGAAACTAACACAACACTGTAAAGCAATTATATTCCAATAAAAATAAACAAATTCTGTTAAAAAAAAACAATAGCAAGGGAACCACAGCTTTATTAAGTACATAAAATTATCTCAATGAAGCATGCAGATATTAGATATGAAATGAAATACACAGGGCCAAGCAATAGTTTCAATAAGTAGTTGGATACATTTAAGTCGTGGTTTAAATTGATGATATATGAAGACACATTATGCTATTTCTTGGAACATTTTGAAAAAAACTACTCTGCCAAGCAAAATAATTGAAAAACTTGTATAGAAAGTTGGCATTTGAATTGATGCTGCATGCCCAAGCACAGTAACACGAATCTGTTACTCTCTAAATTCTGTCTAATTGCAAGGTCTCCTCCTCTTGCCAATCTGTTTGTGTGCCAATCTTTATCGATTAATTGGGACAATGATTTTGAATACCGGCTTTTGAGCTTTTCTTGTCCTTACATACTACCTGACTTTCCAAGAACTTTTCCAATCTGTATAGGTGTCATAAGATGTTAGGAATTTGAAATTTTAAAGTCCCAGAAAGATAGGATCTTCCAAGGTGGTGCCAGTGGTAAAGAACACATCTGCATATGCAGGAGACATAAGAGACATGGGTTTGATCCCTAGATTGGGAAGATGCCCTGGAGAAGGGCATGGAAACTCACTCCAGGATTCTTACCTGGAGAAACTCATGGACAGAGGAGCCTGGAGGGCTACATACAGATCATGGGGTCGCAAAGAGTCGGACACAACTGAAGCGGCTTAGCATGCACATGCATGCCCAATGTCTTAATAGTCGATTTATCATATGTCTTGTAATTGATTCAGGGAAGGAATGTAAATCCATTTCCTGTTGCTCCATTTCAGGGCTCCCCTGGTAGCTCAGGTGGTAAAGAATCCCCCTGCAATGCAGGAGACCCCGGTTCAATTCCTGGATCGAAAAGATCCCCTGGAGAAGGGATAGGCTACCCACTCCAGTATTCTTGGGTTTCCCTGGTGGCTCAGCTGGTAAAGAATCCGCCTGCAATGTGGGAGACCTAAGTTCAATCCCTGGGTTGGGAAGATCCCCTGAAGAGGGAACAGCTACCTACTGCAGTATTCTTGCCTGGAGAATTCCATGGATTGTATAGTCCATGGGGTCTCAAAGAGTTGGACACGACTGAGCAACTTTCACTCACAGAAAGACACACCTCTATTGCTACAATATGGAACTCTTTCCAAAATAACTGTGAAAATCCAGCAGCATTTTGCCTGCAGTAAAGAGCAATTTCTATTCGAGAAAGATTTGTGAAATGTGCTAGACTGGTCTCCCAGGAGGGTGAAATCCTGCATTTACTCATTACACTGGTTGTGTGCCTGTCACTTATGGTAACACAGTCATGGAAAGAAACAAGGAAATGTGCAGCTTTTTTTGTAAGGACTTTCTGCCACTGGGCCTATGTTCTCTCTTGCTAGCCTTCTTGCTTTGGGAAATGCTAGAAATAATTTGACAAGAACTTCTTGTCTTGAGATGACTAAAAGATGTTCCCACCTCCCACCTCCTTCTCCTCTTATAAATCATCCAGAAACAAAAACAAAAAAGAAAGTTTAAAAAAAATAGAAAATTATCCATCTTTGATAAAGTCAGGAGACTTCTGATACCCAAAATCCAAACTCCACTCTCCTCTCAAAAAAATAGGCTTCCTTCCTGATCAGATTATGGGGGAAGCCCGACAGTTCATACCCCCTTCTTCCCGTGTTGCTCTACCCTGGCACACACATTCACACACACACTCATGTATACACATCTACCACACACATTCACATACCACACAGACACACACACACTCTCACCTATTACACACACACCATATACTCACACACACACATACCATACACTCACACACACAGTCACACACACAAACACCACGTAATACATACATATATCACACATCATACATATGCACATACCTCACATGCACTCATACATACAACTTCCAGTCAGCCTTTCTGTGCCCCACTTTTAAATATGAGATTTCAGGATCGCTAGGTATTTGAGAGAATGTTTCAGCAAACAAGAGGCCAAAAGGAACTGAGAGAAAAAAAGAATTCAGAGGAAATGAATCAATGTTAACATGAATTAATATTAAAATCCTGAGATGAAAAAACATATTATAGCCACAAGAATAGGAATTTTTTAAAAGAAAGGTATCAACAGAGTGAAAGAAAGACCTCATCTCTTTGAAATTAAAAATAGATAAGTCAAAAAAATTAAGTCAGTGGAAGGACGGAAAGCTAAAGTTGAAATTCCCTCTAAAAGTAAAACAAAGGGATTAAGACGGAAAAGGAGAGGCAGGTATAAATGTCAAACATTGGGACTTCTCTGGTGGTCCAGGGATTAAGACTCTGAGCTCCCAATGCTGAGGACAAGGGTTCAGACCCTGGTTGGAGAATATTGTTAATAAGATCCCACATACTGCATGAAGTGGCATAAAAATAAAAAATAAATGTCAAATATCATTGAAGAAGTTCAACATCTAAGTAACAGGAATTCAACAGAGAAAAGAGTGAGAAGAAATGATCAGAGAATAAATGTGAGGAAATTTCCTCAAACTGAACTACAAATCCCCAGAATAAAAGTATTCCTTAAATACCCAACACAGCACATGACAAGAAGACCCAAAATAAGACATATTATAATAATGAAAGTTCACATTACTGAGAGTAAAAAAAAAAAAAAAGTAAAGACTTCTGCAGACAGAATGAAGCAGAAGATAAGGATTTGGATGCCACATGAGAACGCATTGATGTCTCAAAAATAACACTGAAAACCAGTGATTAAACAACAAATGAAGAACACATGAGAAAAAAGAGAAAGATCTTCTAATGCATTCAGTAAATTTAGAAAGAATGATGGACTTCAAAAATTACCATTGCAACTAACAAATGAATAACTGATTTAGGCAAGAATCATCCATGAATGTGGAAACTAGTTGTGGTGTCTCACCCCAACTTACTTCCTTTGAGACAACTCTTACCATGACCTAGGCAATTCATGTTTAATCACCTCAGCTCCATGAGCTGGCTACCACTGCGGTATTCCCACTCTACAGATTAGGAAGTATCCATGGCCACATGTTCTGGAGACAGAACTCAAATGCAGCCAGAATTTGTCCCCCATACTCTATGACCTTCTGCCTGGGCTGAGAAGGGACTCTGCGGTGCCGCCAGCCTCAGGGTGACCAGGTGTCTGGTACCCTACACTCTAGTAGGTGAGGGAGGGCAACCTGTGAAGGGTATGTGTGTCCCTTTGGGGGCCCCAAGGCAATTGCCACTGTCTGGCCATTGAGGCGAGATGTGGACAGGACAACAGCTGTTGCTCTGGTTCCTCATCCAGTCCCCAGAGTTCAGGCTCAAGCCTCCTGCTTTGCCTTTAAAAGCAGAGTTAGGGGGAGGTGTTATCTGCACTAGCCAGATATTCGTCTCCTCTCTCATGCATCTTTGCCCTTGTAAACATGACTCGAACCACTCCAGTCCCTGGAAAACGCATGTGTCTTTCTTCCAGGAGCAGCCGCAAAGACCAGGGCCCATCTCCTGTGTTCTCGGTGCACTTCAGGGCCAATCTACACAAGGCCTGGATTCAGCTCTTCCAGTTATCTCTGAATGAGCCCTATAAACAGCTACAGAGATACCAACAGGATTACAAGGTTTCCCTCATGCCGCTCGGATGGTTAAACGTAAACATTCCAGAACACTACCACTTTGAGAATCCTGCTTTGAGAAGTGTTTCTTGTTTCAAGGACTGCATAAAAGTGGAAGGGTTGGAGGGCCTCTGTCCTTCTCTGGATAGTCCCAAATCTGAAGCAACATGTCTGTTCCCTGCTTGAGAGGAACGTCTTTGTGGTTACATGAGCTCACATGATGACCAATGGAGTTTGTTGAATAAAATACGGATCCCATGCTATCAGTTTTTCAACCAACAGAGCACCAGTTTTATTAGAAGCTCTGTAATAAATACCACCAACAATAAGGAGACAAACCTTTACAAAACTATAGCCAGCAGAAGTTCTAGCAATAAATAAATAGTCAAGATTGACTAGCAGGCTCTTGGTCAATTTGATGATCATTTTTGATAAAAAGTCATTCTTTTCTTGGTTTTCAAATCATCCTTCATTTATTGCTTTTTCATGCTGCCTCATTTACCTGGAGACCCTGATGCTAGGAAAGATTGAAGGCAAGAAGAGAAGGGGACGATGGAGGATGAGATGGTTGGAAGGCATCACAGACTCAATGGACATGAGTTTGAGTAAACTGGGAGTTGGTGGTGGACTGGGAGGCCTGGCGTGCTGCAGTCCACGGGGTCACAAAGAGTCGGACACAACTGAGAGATTGAACTGAACTGAAAGTGACATTTAAAAAAATGTTTTTCATAAAAATTGAGTAGAAAAGTAAAAATAGCCCCATAGTGGCATTTTTAAAGATTGTTTATTGAGAGTGCATTATAGTATCTAATTGAACAACAACAACAAAAAACAAATATTAAGTTCTGTTTACAAAATGCTCATCGCATGGGTAGATTCATGTTTTTCGGCTGGAATGAAAAATTCTAGGAGGGGCAGAGCCTGGCTCCAGGAAGCGGGGCGGTGGCCGCCCCTCCCCGCAAGGCCGCCAAGTTGCTCGGGTCCCGCCCTGCAGAGCCGCAGAGCAGCGACCTGGCGCCCGGGCCGGCTTCTCGGGCGGATCTCAGCAGGAGGCTGGCGCGGCAGCTTCGGGAGCCGCCTCGGCCCGGCCCCGGCGTGGCGTTCAGGGCCAAGCGCAACTTGTACCCGCGCTTCTCCCGGTCCCCTCGCTCCAAGACGCAGTTCCTGGACTTCAGATGTGTGCAAGCTTGTGAAAAGATCTCACTTCTGTTTCTGCGGCAAGAGTTGCCTGTGAGATTGGCAAATACAATAAAAGAAGTAAGTCTCCTTCCAGATAATCTTCTCTGGACACCATCAGTTCAGTTGCTACAGAGCTGGTAGATATCCAAGAGCTTCTTGAGTTTAAGGACAAAAGTGCTGAAGATGCTAAAACTGTTTGAGTTTACAGACGCAGTGATACGATCAGGATCCGACACAATGAGGTGATTCTCACAATGGCTGAAGGTGTGGTTGGATACAAGGAGAGCTCTGGGGTGGATCCTGTCACCACTCAGAATGTTCAGTAATTTTGGGGTTGTTTCTACGCGAGTTGAATTTCAATTAAATGTAACCTAATCAGCACTCTTTATAAAAGGCAAAGGAAGCCTATCTCATCGAGAACGCCTTGGAAGCATAAATCCAAACTGCAATGTGGTTGAAGTTATTAAAGATGGCGATGTGAGAGTTGGACTATAAAGCAAACTGAGCACCGAAGAATTGATGCTTTTGAACTGTGTTGTTGGAGAAGACTCTTGAGAGTCCCTTGGACAGCAAGGAGATCCAACCAGTCCATCCTAAAGGAGATCAGTCCTGGGTGTTCAATGGAAGGACTGATGTTGAAGCTGAAATTCCAATACTTTGGCCACCTGATATGAAGAGCTGACTCATTTGAAAAGACCCGGATTCTGGGAAGGATTGAGGGCAGGAGGAGAAGGGGATGACAGAGGATGAGATGGCTGGATTGCATCACCGACTAAATAGACATGAGTTTGAGTAAACTCCGGGAGTTGGTGATGGACAGGGAGGCCTGGCCTGCTGCCGTCCATGGGGTCACAAAGAGTAGGACAGGACTGAGCGACTGAACTAAACTGAACTGATGAAAATGCTAGGCATCTGTGTGATTTGTATTATATTAAGGAGTCAGACATCCTGGAATGTGAAGTCAAGTGGGTCTTAGGAAGCATCACTATGAGCAAAGCTAGTGGAGGTGATGGAATTCCAGTTGAGCTATTTTAAATCCTAAAAGATGATGCTGTGAAAGTGTTGCACTCAGTCTGCCAGCAAATTTGGAAAACTCAGCAGTGGCCACAGGACTGGAAAAGGTCAGTTTTCATTCCAGTCTCAAAGAAAGGCAATGCTAAAGAATGCTCAAACTACTGAACAATTGCACTCATCTCACATGCTAGTAAAGCAATGCTTAAAATTCTCCAAGCCAGGCTTCAGCAATATGTGAACCGTGAACTTCAAGATGTTCAAGCTGGTTTTAGAAAAGGCAGAGAAACCAGAGATCAAATTGCCAACCTCCACTGGGTCATCAAAAAAGCAAGAGAGTTCCAGAAAAACATCTATTTCTGCTTTATTGACTATGCCAAAGCCTTTGACTGTGTGGATCACAAGAAACTGTGGAAAAATCTGAAGGAGATAGGAATTCCAGACCACCTGACCTGTCTCTTGAGAAACCTGTATGCAGGTCAGAAAGCAACAGTTAGAACTGGACATGGAACAACAGACTGGTTCCAAATAGGAAAAGCAGTATGTCAAGGCTGTATATTGTCACCCTCCTTATTTAACTTATATGCAGAGTACATCATGAGAAATGCTGGGCTGGAGGAAGCACTAGCTGGAATCAAGGTTGCCAGGAGAAATATCAATAACCTCAGATATGCAGATGACACCACCCTTATGGCAGAGGTTAAAGAAGAACTAGAGAGCCTCTTGATGAAAGTGAAAGAAGAGAGTGAAAAAGTTGGCTTAAAGCTCAACATTCAGAAAATTAAGATCATGGCATCTTGTCCCATTACTTCATGGCAAATAGATGGGGAAACAGTGGAAACAATAGCTGACTTTATTTTTTTTGTGCTCCAAAATCACTGCGGATGGTGATTGCAGCTGTGAAATTAAAAGACGCTTACTCCTTGGAAGGAAAGTTATGACCAACCTAGATAGCATATTAAAAAGCAGAGACATTACTTTGTCCACAAAGGTCCATCTAATCCAGGCTATGATTACTTTTCCAGTGGTCATGTATGGGTGTGAGAGTTGGACTATAAAGAAAGCTGAGAGCTGAAGAGTTGATGCTTTTGAACTGTGGTGTTGGAGAAGACTCTTGAGAGTCCCTTGGACTTCAAGGAGATCCAACCAGTCCATCCTAAAGGAGATCAGTCCTGGGTGTTCATTGGAAGGACTGATGTTGAAGCTGAAGCTCCAATACTTTGGCCACCTGATGCGAAAAGCTGACTCATTGGAAAAGACCCTGATGCTGGGAAGGATTGAGGCCAGGAGGAGAAGGGGATGACAGAGAATGAGATGGCTGAATGGCATCATCAACTCGATGGCCATAGGTTTGGGTGGACTCTGGTAGTTGGTGATGGACAGGGAGGCCTGGCGTGCTACGCAAAGAGTGGGACACAACTGAGCGACTGAACTGAACTGAACTGAAAGAATCAGGAAAAAAGAAGAGTCAGACACAACTGAGCTGAACTGAACTCTCCTCGACTAGAACTGAAGAACTAAATGAATGCAATGAGAGCAAGGATGGAGCATCATGCCAACAGAGGTGTTTACCCGCCTACTCAAGTCCACATTACACTGGGTAAGGAGGATTTGACTGTGAAGATGAGTGAATGAGGAGGTGGTGTTCCTCTGAGGACAACTGACTGACTCTTTAACTACATGTACACCACTGCACCCCGGCCTCGTGCCAAGATGTCCCGAGCAGTGCCCCTGGCTGGTTTTGGTCATGGATCACCCATAGCACACCTTTAAGTGCAGTACTTCCAAGGAGACCTACAGCTCTCTTCACTAGAGGGCCATGGGACAGAGGCAGTCATCTACGTTAAGGCTCTCTCAACAGAATCAATACAAAAACTCCCAGTGTATAGCGAAGCTGCCTGGAAGCATTACAACACCAACCTTGAGGCCGACGACTGGTGTGTCCCCAGCAGAGAACCAAAAGACATGACAACATCCCACAGTACCTAGACACACTTGGGTCCCCTGGAAAATCCAGATGTGGCTTTTTATTAAATTTGGAAGGGGTGGTGTTCAGAAAAATTAAAAAGTTAAAGGAATATCACCTCTTAGAGCAGAACAATTTATCTTAGCTAATTAACACAAGAGGGTGGGCCACTTATAGCATGATGACCTTGGAGTTGAAGGTCACTGAGAAAGACTGTGTGTTCCTTTGATGCCATAAAGTGTCAGAATGTCTGAAATATGCATGCAGTGTTTCAGGTTGAAGTTTGAACAAACACATGAGAGACCCCAAAGGAATCTTTAAACATTTTAGAAACATTTTTTGAGGTTATTTCAATTCAGTTCAGTCACTCCATCGCGACCCCATGGACTGCAGCATGCCAGGCCTCCCTATCCATTGTCAATTTCTGGAGTTTACTCAAACTCATGTCCATTGCGGAGAAGGCAATGGCAACCGACTCCAGTACTCTTGCTTGGAAAATTCCATGGATGGAGGAGCCTGGTAAGCTGCAGTCCATGGGGTTGCTAGAAGTCAGACACAACTGAGCAACTTCACTTTCACTTTTCCCTGTCATGCACTGGAGAAGGAAATGGCAACCCACTCCTGTATTCTTGGCCTGGAGAATCCCAGGGACGGGGGAGCCTGGTGGGCTGCCATCTATGGGGTCACACAGAGTCAGACACGACTGAAGTGACTTAGCAGCAGCAGCCGCATGTCCATTGAGTTGGTGATGCCATCCAGCCATCTCATCCTCTGTCATCCCCCTATCCTCCTGCCTTCAATCTTTCCCAGCATCAGTGTCTTTTCTAATGAATCAGTTCTTCGCATCAGATAGCCAAAGTATTGGAGTTTCAGCTTTAGCATCAGTCCTTCCAATGAATATTCATAACTGATTTCCTTTGGGATGGACTGGTTGGATCTCCTTGAAGTCCAAGAGACTCTCAAGAGTCTTCTCTAACACCAGTTGAATCTAATTCAATCCCATTTGAGGATTTCAGCATCAAAAATATTGAATGATAACAATGTACCATATAAAAACCTTGCAAGGGAAAATTCCTGCTTTACAGATGAAGAAAATGGCACTCTGCTATTTATAGCATTACAGCAAATAAATGACAGAACTGGTATTTAAACCCAGGCTTTCTCTCCCTTCAATCCTCTCCTGTCCAGATGCTATCCCAGATGGTAACACCTGGCCAGAGGTCACCGACTCGACTCCCCAGAGGCCCAGAGAAGAGCACAGAGATGACAGTATGCATCAGTGGGTTTTAGTCCCATACAGAATCTCAGGGCTATAGTTTACCTTTTCTGTTTTTCCCAAATTTCTCACCTGGCTAGAGGCTAATTTGCCTCAGATCCTATTCTGTTGTCTGGTGTGCAGTGAGCTTACAAGAGCAGATTCTGTCTGCAGGTGAGGCCAGCCATGAGTGGAATAAATTCAGTTCAGGGGAGGCTGATAGCATCCCACTTGCCACAGACCTAGGCCACGTCTTTACCTCCTTCAGTCAGGGTCCTGTGTCTCTCTCGGTTGAATTCAAATGCTGGAGTGGAAGAGACCAATGCTCTGTATCTAACTGCTCTGAAGCTCCACCGCCGTGGAGTCTCGCTAGTTCCGCAGCGTGGAGCTCATGGCCTGCACCTGATGGCCTTCAGCTCCAGACTGTCCTCTCTCTTCTGTGACAGTCCCTGTGTCTCATGACCTGCACTCTGGGTTCAGCTCCCAGTGATCTGTGTGTGTCACAGTTGGCAGCCATGAGGTCTGCAGGGCCAGGATACCCCGCTGGACGTCATCACCAGCACCTAGTGTATAGAGCAGTTACCAAGTCCAAGCTCATACTGCTCACTGCAAGACGGGCCGATAAATAGAGAGACGAGTTGTTGGGGCAAGAATAGCAACTTGACTCGGCAAGCCAGCAGATGGAGAAGATGGTGGGCTTGTGCCCCCAGAGAACTATCTTGCCTGAGTTAGAATTCATGCTTCCTTTTATACTTAGAGAAAAAAAAAAAGGAGGGCGTAAAGTCAGACACTTCCAGGTACCCCTCAGCCTCTGGAGAGGATGTGCTAATTTCTTCCTCCTGCAGTCATTTCACTGGTGAGCATGGTCAGGATGCTAAACAAAGGTATTTAGCTTAATGTTCATTATCTGGGAGGCAGAGTTCCCAGAGATGGCCCATTATGCAGAATTTCAGCTTATAGGCAACATCCCTTTTAGTGATGAACTTGTAATAGAATACAAAGTTATCCCCTCTTACAGAATGTGCCCAATAAACACATTTTAGTGAAAGAATATAAAAGTTGTATTTTATTCTCTTAAGTAAAGGTGTAATTTTCTATTTCGGTATAGGTTTTAGAAGTGGCCCACCCATCAATAGTGAATCAGAAAGTGTTTGTTTCTGCTTCTCCTTCAGAGCACAAACAAGCAAAAGATGTGTTTTCTGGCCCCAAGGATCTTACAATTTTGTTCATACATATTTTAAAAATTTAATGCATAATCATTCATGAGAGTATATGACAAGTGCCAAATCAGTTGCACATATAGGAAGGCCTACAAATCATGAAAAGGAGGGTTGTCTCTGTTGTACAAGGGAGCTTTCAGATAAGTGGATTTTGAAGGATGGATGAGGTTTAAAGAGAGGAAGTGAAGTGAAGATAATATTTAAATGAGCAGAGGTGTGGTCAGAGAAGGAATGGGACACATTTAAGAATACAGAGTATGCTGGGCTGTTTGGAGAAAAAAATTAAAAAGCAATAAGAAATAAGGTTGAAAAGGTAAGATACATTTAGATATACAGAATTTTGAGTATAGTTCTTAGAAATTTGGATCTCATTTTATAAGAAATAGGTATGTATAGGTATAACTTTTAAAAATTGTGAATCACTATATTTTGTACACTTATATATATAACATTGTACAGCAACTATACTTTGATTAAGAAATAAATGACTAGGACTTCCCCAGTGGTTAAGAAGTCATCTGCCAGTGAAGTTTGATTCTTGGTCTGGGAAGATTCAACATGTCTTGAGGCTCCTCAGCCTACCTGCCACAATTATTGAAGCCTGTGTGCCCTAGCAATAACCTCAGATATGAAGATGACACCACCCTTATGGCAGAAAGCGAAGAGGAACTAAAGAGCCTCTTGATGAAAGTGAAAGAGGAGAGTGAAAAAGCTGGCTTAAAACTCAACATTCAGAAAATGAAAATCATGGCATCCGGTCCCATCACTTCATGGCAAGTAGATGGGGAAACAATGAAAACAGTGAGAGATTTTCTTTTCTTGGGCTCCAAAATCACTGCAGATGGTGATTGCAGCCATGAAATTAAAAAACACTTGCTCCTTGGAAGAAAAACTATGACAACCTCCACAGCATATTAAAAAGTAGAGACATTACTTGGCCAACAAAGGTCTATTTAGTCAAAGCTATGGTTTTTCCAGTAGTCATAGATGGATGTGAGAGTTGGACCATTAAGTAGGCTGAGCACCAAAGAATTGATGCTTTTGAACTGTGGTGCTGGAGAAGACTCTTTCAAGTTCCTTGGATTGCAAGAAGATCCAACCAGTCCATCCTAAAGGAAATCAGTCCTGAATATTCATTGGAAGGATTCATGCTGAAGCCGAAACTCCAATACTTTGACCACCTGCTGTGAAGAACTGACTCATTGGAAGAGACCCTGATGCTGGGAAAGATTGAAGGCAAGAGGAGAAAGGGACGACAAAGGATGAGATGGTTGGATGGCATCACCGACTCAATGGACCTGAATTTGAGCAAGCTCTGGGAGATGGTGAAGGACAGGGAAACCTGGTGTGCTACAGTTCACAGGGTCGCAAAGAGTGGGACTCAACTGAGTGACTGAACAACGACAATGTGCCCTAGGCCCCATGCTTCATGTAAGAGGAGATACCAAAATAAGAAGCCCTCACGTCACATCTAGAGAGTAGCTTGCCACAACTAGAGAAAGCTGGAGTGCAACAACGAAGACCCAGCACAGTCAAAAATAAGAACAAATAGATAAATAACTCTTTTTAAATGAGTGAAAGAAAAAAAATAAGGTCTTCCCTGGTGGTCAAGTGGTTAAGACTCAGTGTTTCCAAAGCAGGGGGCCTGGGTTTGATCCCTGGTCAAGGAATTAAGATACTGAATACCACATGACACAGTCAAACATGAAAACAAAAACAAAAAGACATGTACATTAGTTAAAATTACTTTGTGCATAATGTAACAAATTCAAGCTAGTTTAAAAGGTGAGAGGAATATTTTATAGAATTTGAAATATCTTGCACGTAGTAATTACTTTACATTGAATTGAAGTTTTAGAATAATATTCCTTTAAGATGAATGGGAAAATAAAGACAAGACAATAGATGTGATGAGAAAGAAAGAATGCTGGTGAGAACAGTTATTAGAGGACCTTGAGCTCAGTAAAAGAGAAGCTTGAGTCATCCTAATCCAACAATCTTTTGCTCCATGCCTCATTCTTTGGGCCTGACAGGCTCCTTTGCCCATGAGATTTCCCAGGGAACAATACTGGAACAGGTTGTCATTTCTTTCTCCACCCAGGGATCGAACCCAAGTCTCCAGCATCCCTTGGCAGGTGGATTGTTTACCTCTGAGCCACCTAGGAAGCCTTTGGGATACCTTGATCATTCCCCCAAAGGGATGCTTATGACACAGAGAACTGAATCTTCCTGGCTACTTTCTCTCTTCCTTTTCTGCAACCAGGTATGGAAAGTTTCCTGTTAAAAGAAAACAGTTTCATAAGAAGTAATTTTTCTTTTCCTTTCCACTTTGTATTATCATCAGGCACACAAACTACTGTAATCACATCTCTTTCTGCACAAAGTGGGACACAGTCAAGTAATGCTATTTCTTAAAAAAAAATATAATAACAAAAAACAGGAGAAAGAACAATTCACTGTGTGATAGATAGTCCTAAGTTTTTAGAATTTACTTTTCTTCATTGTACATCTCAATCTTGTTTTATTTTGAGAATTAATTCAGAGGGCATACTCTACTCAGCCTGTTAATATTAGAATAAGCAGCTGTGAAAGCAAGATTTGTTTTAAAAGCTGTGAATATAGTTCAGACAAAATCAACATTACTTCATTTATTCGAAGAAGATTTAAAAAAAAAAAAGACAAGTTAAAAGGAACACTAAGATCAGAGAGGAAGGCAGTGTGGGAAATGTAAATGAGCAAATATTCTCATATCTTTTTTTGTCTTTTAAGAAATAATTATGAACTTTTGTGACTTTATAGGAAGAAAAACTTAATGTAACATTAAACTACAATTACTATTATTCCAACTTTATTTAGAATCTTTTCATGTACATTTGTAAATCTTACATTGTAATAAGTAAAGTACACCCCTAATATGTTCTATTTGGGGCTTTTTCAATTTTGGTTTTATATAAACATGTCCATGTACTGATGTTAGCACACTTGTCATTCTAACATCCTATCATGTTGACATAACCCCTACATACTTGGTAATTGGAGAGTGAGTGAGAGGGTGTTCACACCATTACAAGGCCTTTCTCCAACCACAAATTGACTTCTTATGTGTAGAAGAACAGCCAAGTGGAGCAGTATAAACAAAGAGGAAGGAAAGTCATTATGTGAAGAATGTTATTATGGTTGTTATTTTCAGGAATACGTTCTCAGTAACTTCTGTTTATGAGGTTTTCTTTAATAAAGAAAAAACAGCAGAGGCAAGGTAATAATTCATTTCAACATGTTGAAGGAATAGACTTAAGAGACTTGTGTGCCAGTTACTAAGTTATTGTCTATTAGGTGAAAATCACCCTTTCACACTGTGATGTTGAAGCTGAGACTGAAAACCACACTTCCATTTTGCCAGCAGCTCCATGTCTGGCTCTGTCCATAGGGGCATTAGGGGAAGTCTTCAACATTGGAGGGAAAAAGGAATTTGTCTCTTCCTAGTTGCTTCCTGGTGACTTCCTGTCTACTTCCTGTGTGGCTTTTGTCTACTGTGTGTGACTTCCTGTCTTCTTTCTGGTGACTCCCTGTCTACTTCCTATGTGACTTCTGTCTCTTGTGTGTGGGCTCTTATCTTCTTCCTGGTGTGTGTGTGTGTTTGTCCAGTATTACTCAGTCATGTCCGACTCTTTGTGACCCCATGGACTAAACCCAGCAAGCCCCTCTGTTCATGGGATGTAACAGGCAAGAATACTGGAGTGAGTTGCCATTTCCTTCTCTAGGGAGTCTTACTGACCCAGGGATCAAACCCAGATCTGTTTCCCACTGTGCCACCTGGGAAGCCCTGAGACTTCCTGTCTGCGTGCTTGCTCCTGCTTCTCACCCTGCCAGGGTTCCTTCCTAAAGTATCTGAATCCAGATCAGAGCTGGGACTCAGAATTTTGAGGAAGGGCACAGGCTGACTGCTGTCTGTTTACTGAGTGGGTGAAATGAGGCTGATCCTGTGGGCATCAGGAATAAAGTTGGATACTAGAACCAACAACTACCACTGAGGTGAAAAGTCATTGCAGGGGAAAACTGTTAGAAGAGCAAGCAAAACTGAAGGATCAACTCCCTTGTCTCTATTTCTACCTTTCAGTCTCCTATCTTGCCTCCAATTGATAAATTCTAACATGGCAAAGAAGAGATATTTTCTCAAAGTCTCAGCCCCATTTCACAGAGCAGCACAAAGAAAAGTTAATTTAGAGTTGAGAGACAACAGCTTGCTAATTGGCACAAATGCTATACTAAATAGGAATGGCAAGGACTTCCCTGGTTGTCCGGTGGTTAAGACTCCACGCTCCCAATGTCAGGAGCCCAGGTTTGGTCCCTGGTCAGGGAACTAGATCCCACATGTCACAACTAAAGACCCCCACGTGTGGCAGTGAAGATCGTAGGTCTCAAGGGCCACAACAAAGAGCTGGTGTAGCTAAATTAAATGAATAAATAATTGTATTTTTATTTTTTTTATTTTTTTTATTTTTACATAAATTAACCCATTTATTATAGGCTAGCAACATTATCAAATGGTGGTGCTTCTACTGGTCCTTCAATTCCTTCAGTCTTCTGATGGCAGACTTTACTGTGACAGCAGAAGTGGTGTTGTAGGTCCAGGCACCACCAGCTACTGTTTTCATGCAGGAACAACAGTGCCAAATGCCCACAGCTCTTCTCTTCATCTTGGTTTTGCCACAGAAGGAGCAGGTATACTTGGCGTGCTGGCTGATTTCAATTTTCTTCACCATTTTCCTGAGGGAGGCACCATAACGGGTCCTGTATTTGCCCACGATTCACGATTCCGACCTTCTTGGTGCGTTTCGCCATGTTCACACAACCTAGATCCGAGCCCAAGAGAATAATTGTATTTTTAAAAGGGGATGGTGATAGGCCATATCTTGGCTTTCTTCCTATATTTAAAAGAGTGGTGTTGCTAGTATCTTTCATTAAGTATAAAGATTGAGGACAGGAGAAGGAGATGACAGGTTGAGATGGTTGTATGGCATCACCAACTCAATGGACAAAAGTTTGAGCAAGGTCCAGGAGATGGTTATGGACAGGGAAGTCTGGAGTGCTGTAGTACATGGAACTACAACAACAACAACATAAGGACTACCAAGTAGTTCAGATGTAAAGCTAAGATTCATGGCTGCACTATTATCAGCCTTAACTGATGAATACAAAACCAGTAATCTCTGAAGGTTTATTCACTCAACAAGGACTGGCAGTGAGATGACCCCAGTGACAGGCATGTGTCATCCAGCTACATGGACCAACTGATGGACATGTCCCTGCTTTCAGGGCCGAGAGCAATGTTAACAGGTTGGGAGAAATTGGCAAGCTAATATAATTGGTTGTAATATATATTGACACATAACTAAGTTTAAGATCCATTCAACTAGATGAAGTTGAATATCCTAAATTATGTTCTGAGTATGAGTATATTCAATTTCTGACTCCTCTTGGAGTATAGCATTCAGTTGAGTTCAGTTCAGTTGCTCAGTCATATCGAACTCTTTGCGACCCCATGGACTGCAGCATGCCAGGCTTCCCTGTCCATCACCAACTCCTGAACTTTACCCAAACTCATGTCCATTGAGTTGGTGATGCCATCCAACCATCTCATCCTCTGTTGTCCCCTTCTCTTCCTGCCTTCAATCTTTTCCAGCATCAGGGTCTTTTCAAATGAGTCAGTTCTTCGCATCAGGTAGCCAAAGCATTGCCTTTCTTTGGGATTGGAATGAAAACTGACATTTTCCAGTCCTGTGGCCACTGCTGAGTTTTCCAAATTTGCTGACATACTGAGTGCAGCACTTTCACAGCATCATATTTTAGGATTTGAAATAGCTCAACTGGAATTCCATCACCTCCACTAGATTTGTTCATAGTGATGCTTCCTAAGGCCCACTTGACTTCACATTCCAGGATGTCTGGCTCTAGGTGAGTGATCACACCATCATGATTATCTGGGTCATGAAGATCTTTTTTTGTATAGTTCTTCTGTGTATTGTTGCCACCTCTTCTTAATATCTTCTGCTTCTGTTAGGTCCCTACCATTTCTGTCCTTTATTGAGCTCATCTTTGTGTGAAATGTTCCCTTGGTATTTCTAGTTTTCGTGAAGAGATCTCTAGTCTTTCCCATTCTGTTGTTTTCCTCTATTTCTTTGCATTGATCACTGAGGAAGGCTTTCTTATCTCTCCTTGCTATTCTTTGGAACTCTGCATTTAAATGGGTATATTTTCCTATTCTCCTTTGCTTTTCACTTTTCTTCTTTTCATAGCTATTTGTAAGGCCTTTTCAGACAGTCATTTTGCTTTTTTGCATTTCTTTTTCTTGGGGATGGTCTTGATTCCTGTCCCTTGTACAATGTCACAAACCTCTGTCCATAGTTCATCAGGCACTCTGTCCATCAGATCTAGTCCCTTAAATCTATTTCTTACTTCCATTGTATAATCGTAAGGGATTTGATTTAGGGCATACCTGAATAGTCTAGTGGTTTTCCCCACTTTCTTCAATTTAATTCTGAATTTGGCAATAAGGAGTTCATGATCTGAGCCACAGTCAGCTCCCAGTCTTATTTTTGCTGATTGTATAGAGTATGGCATAGAGGAAGGGAAAAGAAGATAATAATAAGGACTCCTATCTAGAGAAGAGAGGGTGACTATGGGGGAAAGGACATTTAGCAACACCACATGCCAGCCTTTGGTTTGGGCAGAAATCCCCTGACCATGAGTTTGTTGACCTTCCCTTCCCTGGGAGTGGAGTGGATTTCTTGATCAGCTTTGACCACTGAGAATATTTGCTTTTTCTTGTTTAAACAACACATCTGAGAGGAGCATTATAAATAAAGAAGTACATTTTGCTGGGAAAATGCACCTGAGGTTGTGTTTTGTGTGTGTGTGTACATGAGCCCTTGCCATATCCTTAGCAAAGCTGTTCCACTTTATAGCTGGGTCTGACAATAGCAACAGAAGCTGAGATTCTCTGTTAAGGCAAGCATGGATCTCTAATCACCAGGACTGGATTATCTTTTCTGCTGAAAACTGTTTTTCTGGAGAGAACTCCTGGAGAACCAGAGTGAGATGTCTACCAATTTCCTCTGGGGCAGAGTCGACTGCGAACAGAGAGAGTGGTTTAATCTCATTGACCTTAGCTCCTCCAAAGCCTACAAGTCTATGGGCTAAACCAGTCAGACTGACCTGAGCTGAAATCTTGGCTCTTCCCAGTGTTGAGTTGTTGCACAAGTTTCAGCTGAATCTGTGTCCAAGTCTATAAATGGTAATAATAAGAGTGCTCACATTCAGTCATTTGTGATAGGAACCCATAGAACATTTTGACATGGAAAATAGAAAAGACCAGACAAGTATTATGGTTGAGGATTATTGTAGTGTTTATTAGGCTTCTTAGAAACTGAAGTAACAGCATTCAACCATGTTTCCATGGCTCCTCTTACTTAACTGTCTTGGCCCAAGATCAGTTAGCAACTTTCTCCTCCTCTTGACAGTCAGCGTTGGCCTCAGCCCACAGATGGGGACTCACAAGTTAAAATAGCTGAGAACGCTGCCTCTCTACAGCCTCAGGCTGCATCCCAACTCCAGTTGGCAAAAACGACAGAGGTGTGGGCGGATAGGAACCCCATACCTCATGCACGTACACGGAGAGCCCCAGTCCATCTGCCAGAATGCCCAGTCTTTTCTAATCAGGACATTAACTTTAGACACAGGAAATTAGCTGACATAGTTATGAAAGGTAAATTAATTTCTCAGTCTAGCCCTCCACCCTCTCAGAACAATGTCTCTGCTTCCTCTATCCCTTATGAAAACACCCCCTCTCAAGAGCCACAAATAAACAGGCTTTCATGTCAGGAATATCTTCTCTAATAAGTTTTAAAAATTTATTTATTTTTTAATTGGAGGATAATTGCTTTACAGTATTGTGTAATTGCAGTGTCTCGTTTCTTGGGTACCAATATTATTGCTATGTTGGATCTTATTTCATTATCTAGGGTGGTTCATTCCGCTGGCATCCTTATTCTCTATTCAGATAATTTAGCCATGTTCGGGTTCTCTCTGCTGGTGTGTTATCAGCCCCCACTGTGTCTTTGCTGCAATAGTTCTGTCCCCGATAACTCCCCCAATGTCTTGGGTTTCTCTGCAAGCATTTATAGCACTATGCAGACTCTCAGAGGTACAGAGCATTCTTTTGTAACAATCTTTCTTTTCTCTCTTTTCCCTTTTATAAAAGTAGTTGCTATCAATTCATTCAAGGCTGCTTTAAAGAGTTCTGTTGCTTCAGGAACTACAGTTGTGTTGTCAGGGTTAATTTTCATTGTTTCAAATATTTTTATTGAGGCTTTCTTCAGTAGATTTAGCTTGGTGTGGTTGTACCTTTTCTGGAAAATATTCTTTCACTTCTCATAGTTAAAGGAGTATATTAATGTAACATATCTGCCTCCTTATGCTACACTATGGGTGATCAATGTTTGCTCTAGTTCAGTGTATTTAAACAAGACAGATCTGGTTTCCTTAACCAGGCAGCAAAGCACTAATTTTATTATAAATAATTTTTTGTCTAATTTCATCTTGACCTTGGCAACATTTCCTAATGGTTCACTTGCTCAACTTTCTAGCGATACTAGAAAAAGAATTTAAAGAATGTTAAAACATTCGCTGGAAACAGTCATTGTTACTATCATTTGGAATTCTTTGCCACAAAGAAATCTGAAGCAAAGAGTAGGTGACAAAAGGGACAGGATGTTGACAAGGGAATCCATGTTTCAGAGGGGATGCCACGGCTGGATGGTTCCCTGGGTGCCCCTCAACATGAAGAGTCCGTGTTCTCCACAGTCCACGCCCTAGATCCCTCCGCGGCGCTCCAGCGTGCTCCTCTGTGCAGATGGTGTGTCACCATGGTGCTACTCCTAAGCAAATACCTGCAAGGCAGCAGGACCAAAGAAGGAAACACCAGTTGTTAGTTTATAGTAATCTTAGGAGCCAAACCAGACCTACTCTAATATTTTTACTCCTTTAAAAGCAAACAAAAAGGCCTACGTGTGCTGGCACCCGCCTCACTCCACGTCACATCTCCTTACTCCAACCTCTGCTGCTAGACTGGCTTTGCTCCTGCTCTGACCAGCCTCGCGCAGGTGCCGTCTGGCTGACCTCACCTGAGCCCCACATCTGTCACCGCCCCCTGCCCAGCCCCTCCCTTTGGAGGAAATCGTGACCCTCTCTGCCCTCAGGCAGCCTTCACCCTTCCCGCCATTGGACCAGGTGTGGGTGGGGGCCGGGGACGAAGCCCTCCTCCCTCTGTTAGGGGAAGCACACTGACTGAAACCACCCGCCCTGGCCAGGCACCATGGTAACCATTTGCATGAGTTGTTTTATGACAGGAGATCCTGATAAGGAATACAGAACTAATAAGCCACTACCAACCAGAAGAGTTTGGGAAAGGTCTAAAGGAGACACCGCGTGTCGGTCCACTTCCCAGTATCCCTCTCGCTAGCATCCATCTTGGCTGAGCGATGCGTGTGCCACCAGGAAAGACTCTGAATTAGAAAGATTGGCCAAAGACCACCCGGAAACTAATCCCATCACCATAAAACCCGAGATTGTGAGCCATGTGGCAGAGCTATTCTCCTGGGTTCCCTTACCCTACTGCTCTCCACCCCGGTGCCCTTTCCCAATAAAATCTCTTGCTTTGTCAGCACATGTATCTCCTCAGACAATTCATTTCCTAGTGTTAGACAAGAGCCCAGTTTTGGGCCCTGGAAGGGGACCCCTTCCTGCAACATCTCTGAACCCTGCACACAGCCCCTCAGTGCATCCTTTCCAGGCTCCTGTGATCCTCACGGGCCGTGACCCCAAAGCTGGTCACCTCTCCTGGGAGCTCTTGAGGAAATAGAAACAGAATCTTCTCCCAACCCACAAATCCTCTTCATGTTGGTGGCAGAAAAAGAAAACATTCTTATTATTGAACAAGCCTAGAACTAGAATGCAAGGTGCCTCAGAGGCAATTGACCTGCTAAAAGAATGCAGAGACAGAAGGAATCTCTCTACCTCCCATCACCAAGCAGAAAGAGCCCCTTCCGGGCATGTTCTCAAGGTAAACACTAAATAGTCCTGCAGCGCTGTGACCTGACAGTACGACTGGTCACCCAGAGCTCACCCCAACTTCATCTGTAGCTGGGGTTATCCAGTGGAAAACCGGCTTCTGTCTGTATGACAGCAGGTCATTTTGCAAACGGGCAAAGTACTCACCAAAGTGAGGCTCCTCCCTCCCCCAACCCCAGGAACTGGAAGGGAGGGGAACTTCCTCTTTTGTTTCCCCCCAGATTCCACCTTTATTTATTTGTTTGGTTGGTTGGCTTTTTAATTTTCCAAATGATTTTTTCTTACCTTTTTTGGAGACATTTTATTTCTTGAAGTAGAGGTGATAGGAAACCACTTCTTTTGATGCTTGAATTTAAAAAAGGTGGTTCTCAAAATGTTTGCCTTTTAAGAGATGTCTCTCAGGTTCTTGAGAAAGCATTCCTGAGTCAAAAAGCTTAAAAAAAAAAAGATGCAAAAAAGGCCAGCTAACAAAAGACTAATGTATTCAAAGGAATACATTTTAAAGAGTTGAGAAAGTACATCTGCCTTTTCTAAACTAAATGCTCTGAGAAAAAGGCGAGGAGGGAAATCCCTTTGCAGCAGGGAGAATTAAGACTCTTAGTTTCTGTTTGTCCTTGCATAGCCAAAGCAATGGGCCTTCCCATTGCCCGGTGGGGCCATAGACAGGTGGCTCAGCAGCAAAGAATCTGCCTGCAATGCAGGAGACCTACCTGGGTTTGATCCCTGGGTTAGGAACATCCTCTGAAGAAGGAAATGGCAACCCACTCCAGTATCCTTGCCTGGGAAACCCCATGGACAGAGGAGACTTGTGAGCTACAGTCCAGGAGGTGGCAAAGAGTCGGACATGATTGAAGAGACTGAACACACATACACACACACACACACACACACACACACACACACACACACACGCGCACACACGCGCACACACGCACACACACAAAGCAATAATGCATCTATACTGGCTTTCCTTCCTTTCTCACCCACTGCTTCCTGGGGTCACTTAAAAACCCACCTCCCTGGAAAGCCTGCTTAGTGTGGAGCCCCAGATAGGGTACTCGTAACAAAGGCACTCTATAACAAAGCATCATAATTAAAATTAAAAGGCAGAAATAAATGGAGATATTTATTACAAAAGAGAGAAATAATATTCTAGTATAGTAAAAAATGTGCAAATTAATAAAAATACTAAACTCTCCCACAAATTTAAATTAGAAACCTTTTCCTCATCATTATTAAACACTTTTAAAAGATAATATTCTATTTAATCAAATGTAAGACGCATTCATTACATGATGCACCATTATGTTATGAGTCCTTGAGAAAGGAAAAATGCAACCTATTCAACTAGAACCCTTTTTTTTCACTCTGATGTCTAATTTTATTTAATGTAAAATAAAATGAAAGCCTCAAACCTTGAATTGGAACTTCTGAAATGTGAATTTCTGATATTTTTGAGTCAGATTTGGAATTCAAATTTAAAGTCTCTCCTCTAGGATTTTAATTATTGCAAGATTTGCCTTAGTCTGAATGACAGTTTACATTGTAATTTTCACATCAATTAGCACTGAGTCAACAAAACCAAATGTAAATTAAACACTGACTACTACAATCCTTTAATGGACTGAGTACCAGCAATATACAAGTTTTGTTTTCATGTTTGTTACTTAATAAACTTATTTTAGAATAAACTTATATTTATAGAAAACTTGTGAAGATTGTACAGAGTTTTCATACACCCAGTACCCAATTCCCCCATTTTTAACACAGTTCATTAGTCACATATGTTGTCACAATTAATGGGTCAATATTAACATACTATTAATTAATAATAGAAAACTAAAATCATGGCACCCAGTCCTATCACTTCATGGCAAATAGATGAGGAACAATGGAAACACTGACAGACTTTATTTTGGGGGGCTCCAAAATCATTGCAGTTGGTGACTGTAGCCATGAAATTAAAAGATGCTTGCTCCTTGGAACAACCTAGGACCAACCTAGACAACATATTAAAAAGCAGAGACATGACTTTGCCAACAAAGGTCCATCTAGTCAAAAGCTATTGTTTTTCCAGTAGTCAGATATGGATGTGAGAGTTGGACTATAAAGAAAGCTGAGCACCAAAGAATTGATGCTTTTGAACTTTGGTGTTGGAGAAGACTCTTGAGAGCCCCTTGGACAGCAAGGAGATCCAACCAGTCCATCCTAAAGGAAATCAGTTTTGAATATTCATTGGAAGGACTGATGCTGAAACTGAAGCTCCAATACTTTGGCCACCTGATGTGAAGAACTGACTCATTTGAAAAGACCCTGATGCTGGGAAAGATTGAAGGCAAGAGGAGAAGGGGACGACAGAGAATGAGATGGTTGGATGGCATCACCAACTCAATGGACATGATTCTGAGTAAATTCCTGGAGGTGGTGATGGACAAGGAGGTCTAGCATGCTGTAGGTCACAAAGAGTTGGACATGACTAAGTGACTGAACTGAACTGAATTAATAATATTAACCAAAATCCCAAACTGGATTCAGATTTTCTTATCTTTTTCCTAACATCCCATTCTCTTCTAGGATCCCACCCAAGATACCACATTATATTTAGTTATCTTGCCTCCCAAGGTTCCTTTTTTCTATGACAGCTTCTCAGACTTTCCTTATGTTTGAAGACCTGGACAGTTTTAAGGTCAGGCATTGTTGTTATAAAGTCTCTTGAGTGGGATTTGTCTGGCATTTTCCTCATTATAATACTGGGCTTTTAGGTTTGAAGGAGAAAAAAACATAAAAAATAAAGTTCCATTTCCATCACATCATATCAAATGTAATGACCATAAATAAAGACTTATTTTGGCTGACATCGACCTTGATCACCCAGCTGAGGTAGCATCAGATTTCTCGCTGTAAAGTCATTCTTTCCCTTTTGTCCACAGTGTCCTCTTTGGGAGGAAGTCACTTTGCTCAGCCCACACTTCAGGAGTGGGAGGTTACACTCCACTTCCTAAAGGGCAGAGTGTCTACATAAAAAACTTGGAATTCTTATGCACAACAGATCTGTCTTTTCTCCCTCATGTATTCATTTATTCAGTCATTTTTTATATTAGTATGGACTCATGAGTACTTACTTTATATTTTGGGTTCCAGAACGATTTTATTTTCTTGCTCTAATCATTTCCACTTTGAATTCTTGATTGCTCTTTCAGTTGTCTCCTTTGTTCCTGTGACATTTCTCGATCAATGTGTCCTTTGATTTTGGGTTTTTTTTTTAACACACCCTTATTTTCTGCCACTACAAGATGCTATAGGTATGTCAACTATATCTCAATAAAACTGAAGGGGGAAAAACACGATGTATTCTTTTAAAGTATGTCAGCATTAAGGGTTCTCCCTCTGCCAAAAAGATTTCTATACTCTAGTCCAAAAAAAGTACTATGGCTCATCAAAATATTATCTACTTAATGGTTTTCCTAGGTCTAAAAATAAAATCAATTGTAACTGACTTTTAAGGAGGAAGTAGTATTAGCATGCTTTATCAGCATACATTAAACTGACTTAGGTTTCTTCACAACATGCAGCTTGCAACATTTCAGTCATGTCGGATGCTTTGCAACCCCATGGGCTGTAGCCCACCAGAGATTTTACTCAGAATCATGTCCTTTGAGTTGGTGATGCCATCCAACCATCCCATCCTCTGTCCATGGGATTCTCCAGTCAAGAATACTGGAGTGGGTTGCTGTGCCCTCCTCCAGGAGATCTTCCTGATCAGGGGATGGAATCCACATCTCTTAAATCTGCTGCACTGGCAGATGGGTTCTTTCCCACTAGCTCCACCTGGGAAGTCCTCTTTATAACATAGTTTATCTTAAACTCTTACTCGCTAGATCTAAGGTATGAGTATAAGCTAAGCTGCTGTAACAAAAAGATTCTGAAATGCTGTGGCTTTAAAAGTTAAAAGTTAATTTCTTTTTCAAGAACAGTCCAGCAATGAGGTCCGGGATGAATGAGGTAGTGCTGTCCTGTGGGGTCATTCAGTGACCTGGGTCCCATTACTCTGAGTCCCTTTTAGCATCTGCCTCCTCC
This sequence comes from Antilocapra americana, assembly GCA_007570785.1. Classification (NCBI taxonomy): domain Eukaryota; kingdom Metazoa; phylum Chordata; class Mammalia; order Artiodactyla; family Antilocapridae; genus Antilocapra; species Antilocapra americana. The sequence continues at coordinate 9,392,208 of ML660778.1, read as the reverse complement.
CAGTATTCTTCTCATAGCATGGTTGAGCTGATTCACCTCTGCCCATGCTCATGTTTTGGCTCACAGGAAGGAGGAAAGAGAAGCTCAAGGTCACACAGCTTTGTCTCCAAGTATTTAGATCACCCCTGTTCACACACAGCTCTGCAAGAGGCTTGGGAACTGTAGTAACTACTTGGGTATCTCTGTGCCCTGCTGACACCCTTAGCGCTTCAATCCCTAAACAGGAGAAGGGAGGATGGGCGTGGTGTCCATTAGCCACCCCAGGTACGCTGCTGTCATCCTGAGATCTAATGTTGTTCAGTTGCCAAGTTGTGTCTGTCTGTTTGCGACCCCACAGACGGCAGCACACCAGGCTTCCCTGTCCTTCGCTATCTCCCAGGGTTTGTTCAAACTCATGTCCATTGAGTCATTGATGCCATCCAACCATCTGAGGTCTAATACCAGTTCCCCACAGTGAACTCCGCAGTCACAGCCCTTCATGTTTAGTTCTTTCTGGCATGTGCCCCATGCCATCTAGCCGCATCCAGTTCCCCTGTAGTCCCTACTTCTCACCTGCCCTTCCCAATCTCAAAGAATCTGACTGACTAAGCAGAGACCAGTCCTTTCTCAACTCCTTAAATCCCCAAACTCCAAGTCCTTTTTCTTGGACAATACAGCTAAATTCCTTTAGGGCACAGAACTTTCAAATACAAAAGTCTGGAATGAATGGTCTCTAGGTTATCCTGCTCAAGCCTGGAATCTTCCCTTCTTCAGATATCAAAAACCAGCAAACATGTGGCTCTTCCTCTGAGGGGAAGGAGAGCCTTGGGCTTCCTGAAGATGGGAGAAATATTTTACTTTAAGTCCTTCCAGGTGGGTTCCCAGCACTGAAAACAAATTGTGGAGCAAATATCAATAGATCTCCATCCTACATTAAATCATACATAAATCTCTGCGCTACCCATGTATTATGGGGCTGAATTATGTCTCCCTAAAATTCATGTTTGAAGTCCTACCCACCAGGACCTCATAATGTGAACTTACTTGGACACAGGGTCTTTGAAGAGAGAATTAAGTTAGGACTTCCCTGGTGATCCAGTGGTAAAGAATCCTCCTCCAATGCAGGCGACACAAGTTCGATCCCTGATCTGTGAAGATTCCACTTGCCTCAGGAAAACTAAGCCTACGAACCACAACTACTGAGCCTATTGCCACAACTACTGAAGCCCGAATGCTCTAGAACCGTGCTCCACAGCAAGAGAGCCACTGCAATGAGAAACCTGTATAACTACAACTAGAGAAAGCCGAGGCGCAGCCACAAAGGCCTAGTGCAGCCAAAAATAAATAAATAAGTAAATGAATAAATTTTTTAAAAAGAGAAATAACTAAGATAAAATGAGGTCATTAGGATGGGCCCTAATCTGATATGACTGGTATCTTTATAAGAAGAGATTAAGACACAGATGCATACAGAAGGACCATGTGAAAACAAGGAGAAGACGAAACTCTGCAAGCCAAGAAGAGAGGCCTCACAAGGAACCAGCCCTTCCCAAAGAATACCTTCCTTGTTCTTGGAGGCCTAGCCCCCAGGATTGTGAGAAAATATATTTCTGTTGTTTAAGCCAGTCTGTGGTTTGTTGGTGTGGCAGCCTGAGCAAACCAGCTAACTAATAAACATGATTTCTGAGCAGAAGGCAGGTATTGTACCAGCAGATTTAGAAACATTGGCTGATTTGTAAGTCTAGATTAATAACAGTAGGATTTAGCTTAAAGAGTAGGAATTCAAGTCTTGGCATCTGAATTTCAATTCTTTTAATTTCATCATTGTGTATCTGGCTTGGTACCTGGCCAAGTAACTTCTCTAGACCTTGGATTGCTTATTTATTACACAATGAAAGGCTTCCAACAGATTGTCTTCAAGCGGTCAGTTTCTGAGTCCACACTTGATAAAACTGTTAGAAACCCCCAACTGTGTCACTCTATTCCAGCTTTTACAAAATGTGCTTTGTGCAACACTGGAACTTAGAGATAACAGATACTTCTATAAAAAGAGATCAAATAAATCTGGGAAACTCTGTATTTTATATCCCACTTTTGGAAAGACGTAAGACCCATTAGCATCTTAAAGAATCTTTCAAAAAGTCCTACAGGAAAGAAAACTGTTGGTTTTGTGCAAGCCCAGGCCCTCTTTCCAAGCTTGCAACCTTTATAGACATCCTGAGGGGCTAATATTCCACAGCTCTTCCATGGACAGTGCTGAGTTATCATGTACCCATGTTAAAATTCTCCTGACACTTGTTAAACCATAGAGAGACTTTTCAGCAGTACTGCATAGGAAGTTAATTTATTAAACTTCCCTGTGGCTCAGCAGTTAAGACTCTGCCTGCAATGTGGGAGACCTGGGTTTTATCCCTGAGTTGGGGAGATCCCTGGAGAAAAGAATGGTAACCCATTCTAGTAGTCTTGCCTGGAGAATCCCATGGGACGGAGGAGCCTGGTGGGCTACAGTCCATGGGGGTAGTGTAGAGTCAGACATGACTGAGCAACCAACACACTTTGAGTTTATTACAACAAGGGAGAAAGATAGGGCTGAATTCCAGATACAGCAAGGATAAGTCTTCTTATAGGCAAGGGACCCAATGAGAGGGTCAGTGGATGCAAAATTACTGACAAGGGATATCAAGACTTGGTGGGAGAGGGAAAGAGGGGGAACCTTGATAAACTGGCCGAGCAGGACTCTTGCTGAAGTCAGGCCAGGGTGGTCAGATAATAAGAGCAGGGGAGGGGGAGGAATTTGGTCAAATATCAAAGATGGGAGGATGCTTACTAAAACAACTTAGCAGGATTCTTACTAAAACTGGACTCTGCAGGCTTAATTTTTAAAAAAAAAGTCCCTCAGTCATGTCTGTCTCTCTGCAACCCCATGGACTATAGCCTGCCAGGCTCCTCTGTCCACCGGATTCTCCAGGCAAGAACACTGGAGTAAGTTGCCATTCCCTTTTCCAGGGGATCTTCCTGACCCAAGGAGTGAACCTGGATCTCCTGCATTGGAGGCAGATTCTTTACCATCCGAGCCACCAGGGAAGCCCAAAGGCAAGGCCTAGTCAAAAAGAAGGCTCACCGGAGACTGACTCACTTTTGGTTGTCATCAGGTCCGTCTGTGATAATTAATCACAAAAAGCTGCCATGAAATCTTTATCACTCAATCTTCCTTTATTTTTTCAGTAAATAATTTCAGATAGTCTCATTTTCCAGGAGGGAAAAAAGATGGGAACCCAGTAATAGGACTTGGACCGTGCTTGTTTCAGCCTAATTTCTGTACAGAATCTACTGGGAACAGAGTGTGCCTGAAGTCGACTGGCACAAAAGCTCGTCTTGACAGTACTGCCCAGCAGCTCTGGTATGGGACCCGACAGTGCCGGGTGACCGTCCCCATGCTGAAATCCACCAGGCGGTTTCCCATGACCCAGGGGAGATCAACAGCATGGGAGCCCCAGAGCCAACAGTGACCAAGAAAAGTCCGAAGACTATTTCAGTCCACAGTGTTAGCGCATCTGGTCCCTTCTCTGTCTGTCACCTCACTTTCTTCACAGCAGCTGGAGGACATTTCTATGGTGGGGTGGCAGCACCCTGCTTCACTGAAACAGGGAGTTATGTGAAGTGAGAAAGACTGTGTTCGTGGAAAATGTAGCAACAGTGGTGGTGTTTCTCCCCCACTAGACTTCACTGTTTATCAGGAAGCTATTTGTGATGAAGGCTTAAAACCCAACCCAAATGAGATGGGGTTATATAAACACATCCTTTGCACCTACCTATGTCCCTGGGACTAAAACTGAACTTTAATAAAATTAAATGATGATGGAAATGAATGCATGTAAGAACTACCTGGCTCAGTGACTTCACATCCTACTGGATTAGGGTCAGTTGAGGAGCCTGCCTGAGTACTGCCCCTTGAAATTCAGTTGATCTAAGGAGGGAGAAGGAGGGTGGCTCTGAGCTTTGAAAAGAAAACACATGTCAAAATCTCCCCCAGGTGACTTTAATATCTAACCCTGGTTGAGACTAGTGATCTATTTTAACCTCCTTAAACTTTATGGGTCAGGAAACTGAGGCCCAGAGAAGAGAAGTAACTCGTGAAAGGTCACACAGCTAAATAATGACAAAGACCCCCGCCCCACACCTCAAAATAAAACTGGCATTATGCAGCACTGCAGGTTTTAAGAAGTTTACTTAACTTCACCTGGTAATTGCAGTTGGCATAAATCTTCACTTATGGTCTTAGGACACAAGGTAAAAAATCTGCAGACTTCTGATTCGTATTCATTCACTCACGATTTGGATGTGCTGATTATAAGAGTGTAAAGTTGACAAGGAATAACTGGGGAAAAAATTATATTTCAGTCTTTGTGTTTAAATGTTTCTAATTATTTATCATTGTGTCATGTATTACGTGCATCACATCAAATATATATATCATTGCAATATCATTATCTGAAGATAACTGACACTAGGAAGAAAGTGTTAGTTGCTCAGTCGTGTCCGACTCTGCCATCCCATGAACTGTATAGCCTAGCAGGCTCCTACGTCCATGGGATTCTCCAGGCAAAAGTACTGAAGTGGGTAGCCATTCCTTTCTCCAGGGGATCTTCCCAACGCAGGGATCAAACCCACGTCTCTTGCATTGCAGGCGGATTCTTTACCAACTGAGCTACCATAAAATAGAGACTAAATTTTTACAGAAAACAGTGAAAAAGGTTGGAACTTTATTTTGAAAAATGAAAGCATGCTCAATACTTATAATTGCCATGACAAACTACCTCTTAGAATGAACAAAAAAAGAACCAAATGTTGATGGCTTTTACTGGCATTATTTTGCCATATAACCAACCAAGCCCTTCACTTCCCATTCAACTTTCAAAAGATGATCTTAAGAGGCACTTTGGCAAAAACACTTCAGAGCTTCATGAATTTTCCCAAGGTTTAAAAGGGTTCTCTTAATCCTTTGTTATTCAAATCCCCCTCCTTTCAAGCAGTGTTCTTGTGTTTTTACTTGTTCCCTGTTCTTCATTGGGTACCAGCTGTTCTCCAGTCTCAGATCACCAACTTCATCAAAATCCAACATCTTTTGAAAACTCGACAATATCACTTCACAAACAACTTGCATGGGATTTGCATTATATTTCCATGTGCAATTACAATTTGTGAGAGATTGATGAAGACACAGCCAGCGTGATCAGAGATAGTTATGCTCATATCAAGGAGGAGTGACATTTGAATGGAGACTGATTTTACAAGTTGTCAGTTGTTTAGTGATTACTTCCTGGTAGAACAAGTCTTCTCCACACAGTTATTTAAAACTATGGACACTTGGATAGTAACTGCTCAGCTAAGTTGAACACCCTGCGCTGGTTGGCAATCCCAGTAGATCAACATGGCCTCTATGGAGATGGAAACTGCCTTCTTAGCAGGCAGGAAAAGCAAGCTTTGCAACCCATCCATGTGGTCGCTCTTCTCTGCCTAGGACACCTCTCTTACCTTTTTGTGGTAACAGATCCCACCCCCTGATTACAGTGGGTGGACTTGACTGTGCTGGGTCAATTATTGTAGCCTGTGCTTTGACGTTGGTAAATGCAGCGGTCCTCAACCTTTTTGGCACCAGGGGCCAGTTTCATGGAAGACCATTCTTCCACGGGGGGCAGGGGGCAGAGACGATTTGTTGATGATTCACAATTGTGCACTTGATTTCTGTTATTACGTCAGCTCCACCTCAGCAGCAGGCATTAGCTCCCAGAGGTTGAGGACCCCTGGATAAGGGGGTCTTCCTTCCTCCACAATGAAATCCCCATTCTAGACCAGGGGTTTCTCAGCTGGCCTTGTGTCCAGCAGTGTGGCCCATACAGACCCAGTGCAGCCCTAGCTGCCTGGAACCTGGGTTTGGCGATCACAGCTCTGAAGACGGGAAGATGATGGGAGTGGTCTCTCCTCTACCTTAAGAGGACAAAGATTGAAGGCAAAAGGAGAAGCGGATGGCAGAGGATGAGGTGGTTGGATGGCATCACTGACTCAATGGACATGAATGTGAGCAAACGCCGGGAGATAGTGAAGGACAGAGGAGACTGGCGTGCTGTAGTCCACGGGGCTGCAAAGAGTCAGACACGACTGAGCAACTGAACAACAGCAACCACTCTGCCTTATCAACTCGATTTCTGCAAGAAAGACTTGATTTCTGTGGGTGTCATCTCAGTCAGATTTATCCGCTGGCTGGCGCACTGGTGACAGCTGTCTGACGCCTGGATGCTCTCCTCTTCTGTGCTGTTACTACAGGAGGTCAAGCAGCGTCTTCCCAAGGAAAAGGAGAGGAGAAGGAGTCTCCTTGAGGACAGAAAAGAGAGGCTCAACCATCCATGCTCCCTGGCTGGACGTTAAAGTGAAAGTTGCTCAGTCGTGTCCGACTCTTTGCAACCCCGTGGTCTATCTAGTCCACGATATTCTCCAGGCCAAAATACTGGAGTGGGTAAGCTGTTCCCTTCTCCAGGGGATCTTCCCAACCTAGGGATAGAACCCAAGTCTCCCACATTGCAGGCTGATTCTTTACCAGCTGAGTCGTGAGGGAAGCCCAAGAATACTGGAGTGAGTAGCCTATCCCTTCTCGGGGATCTTCCCGACCCAGGAATCAAACTGGAGTCTCCTGCACTGCAGGCAGGTTCTTTACCAACTGAACTACCAGGGAAGCCCGTACATTAAAGGGACAGAGCAAAGACACCGTGGCCCTTGCTCCCCAGCTCAGAATGAACTGAGGGTGCAGCTGTTTTGTTGCCTGAAAGGGGTTTTGTAGGAAAATAATTTCTCCTGAAGGGCAGAAATAGACCTGAGGCAGGCCTGACCCCTGGGTCTGCTCAGTGATGTGATGGGTAGGAAACTGACTTCTGACTGATCCAGAGTCATAGTAAACATTCCGCGTGATGGGCGGCAGAGGGGCAGGGGAGGGGGTGGGGCAGGGGGCATAGACAGGCAGACAGTCTCCAAAGTGAGGTCCAGTCATGCGGGGGATGTGAATTTAAGCCATGTCCTCCCCATTAGAATGGCAAAAGCACATTGCTTTTCCCTGGTGGGTCCTCACGCCAGGCAATGATACTATCAGGTGGTCAACCCTTGGTTTATGGGAAACCTGCTTTTATGTCTGTATAGTCTTCCTCCCTTTATCACAATCTCTATACAATTTTTTTAATTGACGCTGCTGCTGCTTAGTTGCTTCTGTCATGTTTGACTCTGTGTGACTCTATAGACTCTACTCTACCAGGCTCCTCTGTCCATGGAATTCTCTAGGCAAGAATACGAGAATGGGTTGCCACGCCCTCCTCCAGGGGATCTTCCCGACCCAGGGACTGAACCCATGTCTCCTGTATTGCGGGCAGATTTTTTACCACTGAGCCACCAGGGAAGCCCAAATTAACACTATCACCTCTCTTAACAACGTACATTTTCACCGATCCCATCGCCATCCCTTTGTGACATCCACTTAGTGAGGTTTAGATCACAGGAAGGGAGAAGTTTCCCTGTTTTGAGGTGTCGGATCTGAGTTCAGGAATACTTGCAGGAGAATCCATTCTGGCTCTGCTGGGCCACCATGCTGTGAGCAACGACCTCCAGGTAGCCCATTAGAGACTCAAGATTATGACAAGCATATGAAAAATGGTGCCTTTTATCTTTTTCCCGTCCAGAAAGGCAGATACTTACTGAACAAGCCAGCAGGTTCTATCAACCTTCACCCTATTAACCTGGCATCATAAAATGAAATCCACAGCGTAAGCTAATTCACCCAGCAAGTTCAGGAAGGGCCTGAAATTCAAGGCTGCACTGTGGTTACTTCACACCAGCACTGCTTTCAAAAGTCCTCTCTCATTTGGGAGACTCTCCAAAGGTTGTGAGTCCCGTTTTCCACTGTGACATGTTAAAAATCATCATGGGTAAATTGTTCCACAGATAATTTTGGGTCTTATGCCAAAGCAATTTCCTGTGAATTGAGCAAAATTGTTCATGTAGTATTGAAAAGCCGGTATTTTATGGTGGGGTGGGGGAAGGTCTAGGAATTATTCTTTCCAACCTGGGTTGTGTGGAAGTGGTCCTATCGGCAATGTGACCTCAGTTACCTTGATCCATATAAACAGTACCCAATTGGCTTCTACCACCATATTTCAGAAGACAATGCTGTGGAACAGTTTGCTCCATGTGTGGAAGCTTCAAAGCCCTGAGAGGAATTCAAAAGCTCTTCCTTTCTCTTGAAGCACATCGGTTAATTACCTACCAGATAGCTTCTGAAGACTCTGGTATTGAAGCTGCACCTATAAACTGTGAAATGTTAACAGCATAAATGGCCAGCTTGGGAGGGTCTGCGCCCTAATAGGCTAGGAATGTTTTGTAAGTGTCCCCAGTAATTCAGTCATTATTAATTAGGACATAGAAAGATTGAAGATGAAATAACCAGCCTTCAGAAAAGTCACACTCTGACAGGGAGTACCCTTGGGTACTCCGACTGACTGCTGGGTTTGAGAAGAATGAGGAGGTGGCTGGTGCTTACTCATGACTGAGTGACTGGCCAGATGCTGCAAGGGCTTCGCCTCCTTCTCCCATCCTCTTAGAAAAGCAAAAGATTTGCCTTGCTGAGAATGAAGGCAGGATATACTTGTATATATGGAAACAGAAATCAGAAGTAAGCTAGAGAAAAGGAAGTGATGAAACTCTCACAAGTTCAAAGCCAGGAGTGTGTGGAGTCAGAATCATTGCTCAGCACTGAATGACCAAATGGGCCCCTTCAAACCAGGCAAGTGCCACTGAAAATAAGTTCTTGGAAGAGTCAATCATAACAAAAAGTGCTTCTGGAGGTTCAGTTAGGTCACAGGATAGATTTTGAGAATCACAATGAAATACTCTTAAAATTAAGAAATGTCCCATGTGAGAAAGTCATTTTCTCACATCCAGAGAAAATGAAAACACTAATTAGAAAAGGTCCATGCACCCTGATGTTCATTGCAGGATTACAATAACCAAGATATGGAAGCAACCTATGTACTCACTGATAGGTAAATGGATAAAGAAGATGGGAGATATATATATATACACACACACACACACACACACACACACATGCACACAATAGAATGTTATTCAGGCATTAAAAAAAAAAGGTAAACTCTTGCCATTATTGACAACACAGATGGATCTAGAAGATATTGGGTTAAGTGAAATAAGCCAGACAGAGAAAGATGAATATTGCATGATTTTACTTACATGTAGGCTATAAAGCACAAAGCAAATAACCAAACACAATAAAACAGGAACAGAGTTATACAGAGAACAAACAGTAGTTGCCAGAGGGGAGTGAGTGGGGGGAGGAGGGAAACAAGTAGGCAAAGTTAAGAAATACAAAATTCAGTGAGTCACAGGTATGAAACATACAGTGTGAGGAATATAGTCAATAATTGCATAATATCTCTGCATGGTGACAGATGATAGCAAGCCATCATGATGGTCATTTTGAAATCCATTGCAATATTGAATCAGTGTGCTGTGTATCAGAAACTAATGTAGTGTTGTAGGTCAATCACACTTCAAAAACTAACAAACTCAGAAAAAGAGGTCAAATTTGTGGCTACCAGAGGTAAGGGGGTGTTTGGAGGAGGAACTAGATAGAAGAGAGTTAAGAGTGCCTCCAGTTATGAGGTCAATCGAGTACTAGGAGTATAAGGTACAACATGATGAAGATCACTAACACTGCCATACGTTATAGGTGAAAGTTATTAGGAGAGTTAATCCTAACCATTCTCATCACAAGGAAAAAGTATTTTTCTATTTCTTTAATGTTGTATGAAATGCTGGATATCCACTAGACCTGTTGTGTTAATCGTTTCATGATGCATGGAAGTCAAATCATTCTGCTGTACACCTTAAATGTATATAGTGCTGTCTGTCAACTATATCTCAATAAAACTGGCAGCAGGGGGAACTCTATAGCCAAACTGATAAAGAGTGTTCACTGAGGCCTGGGTCATGGTCTGGCTGATTAGGTAGAAGACAGGCTCCTCTAAATCCTGAGCAAAATAAAGATGAAAATCACATTGGAAAAAAGGAGGTGCTTGGCAACCTAGATGTCCATCGACAGGTGAATGGATAAAGAAGCTGTGGTACATACATACAATGGGATATTACTCAGCCATGAAAAGGAATGCAATTTGAGTCCGTTCTAATGAGGCGGATGAACCGAGAGCCTATTATACCCAGTGAAGTAATCAGAAAGAGAAAAACAAATAGCATATATTAACACATATATATGGAATCTAGAAAGATGGTACTGATGAACCTATTTGCAGGGCAGCAGGGAGATGCAGACATGGAGAACAGACTTGTGGACATGGAGGGGGAGAGGGTGGGACAAATTCAGAGAGCAGCATTGAAACAGATTCATTACCATATGTAAAATAGATAGCCAATGGGAATTTGCTGTATGTCTCAGGGAACTCAAACCAGGGCTCTGTAACAACCTACAGGGGTGGGAGGTGGGAGGGAGGTTCAGGAGAGAGGCTTGAACAGTATATCTGTGGCTGATTCATGCTGATGTATGGCAGAAACCAACACAATATTGTAAAGCAATTATCCTTTAATTGAAAATAAACTTTTTTTTAAAAAAGGGAGGTGCTTGGAGGAAAGATTCAGGAAACTGAACAGGGAGAAATATGAACCCTGGAAGGTGAAAAATATGAAAGATGAAGAATAAGAAAATAATAGAAAAAACTTTTCAATGATGAGAGGTAAAGCCAAAAAATTTTAAAGTCCCCCAAATCAAGCAAGATTGAAGAACAGTACATCTGAGAATATTCTCGTAGAATTTCACTACTCCAAAGAGCAGAAATTCTTCCAAGAGATGGTTTAAACTGAGGAATGCCTGGAGACCTTTTTATTCAAACAGTCATACACCGAACAGTTAAGAATGTGCTGCTGTTGTTTGTACCTGTCATGTGCCCTCGGAGCGCGTGTGCAGATTTCCAGAAGAATCCAGAAAGACCAGAAAAGTGTTCTGAAAACCTAAGAAAGACCAACATGGGCCTCCCACGCCTGGTGGGCTGCCACTCTGAGAGGTGACTAATAGGCAGTGGGCATGTCTATGAAGATCCAGGGGTTCCGGAATGCTACACGTCCACCTGTGACCCTGTAGAGCCATCACCTCCTCCTTATGGAGACATTTCTGCAGAAAAGTTTTCACATCTTTTGTAATTAAAGAAACCTCACATCCCTTAGTGGTGTCTGCTGAATTTTCCAAATATCGACAGTCATCCCAACATGACGTGTCCACCTAAAAGTAAAGCCTTCCAAGCTCTCAACTGGAAAGAACAAGTTCCTTACAAAGGAAATAGAATCACTGGCATCGGGTTTTTATCTGTAACTCGGGAAGCTAAACAACAGAGTGGAATCTATAAACCACTGAGGATAAAATTACACAACTCCAAGAATCCCATATGCAGTTAGGAAGAACAAACAAGATACTGTGGGTATGTGAGAATCAGAATAATCACAGCATAGGTTAGGATCTTAGCCGCAGAAGGCAGAACCTGCTCCAGTTAGTCTTTGCAGAAAAGGATAGAGATCTTTGAAAGAATCACTGGGAGAGCTGAAGAAACAGGTTACGGATTAGGGCCTGAGAATAGTTCTCTGATTCATACTGCAAAATAGATCTGCTAAGGATGTGAGCATTTTGGGAGGCCATTAGTCAGCTGATCACAGCAAGAAGTTATTTTATAGTCTGTGTCCAATAACTTCAAGATCTAAAAGTATGGGAAAGTCTGTTTCTGTGGTGCATTTTCGCAAATGGTTCCCTCACATGTTGCTCGTTTATGTTTGATGGTATGTTTGTTCTGTTTGACTATGTACTGCCCCCTAGGCTCCTGGGGCTTTGCAGGAAGAGATGGTACCTGGATTCTGCCAATACACAGACTCTTCTCAGGCACTAATTGGGCCATTAACAAAAACACAAGCACCTATTTTCTACCAATAATTCTGAATTTTTTGTTGGAAAACCACTCAAAGTTGTATAGTCTATAAATATTGTAATACATCTTTAATCAAGTTGTGTATACAAACAGGGCCCTGCTAAAACATATTTGCCCCAAGTCGGTGTAAACCATGGGCTTCCCAGGTGGCACTAGTGGTAAAGAATCTGCTTGAAATGCAGGAGACCTGGGTCAGAAAGATGCCCTGGAGGAGAGCATGGCAACCCACTTCAGTATTCTTGCCTGGAGAATCCCAGGACACTGGAGCCAGGTAGGCTACAGTCTATGGGGTTGCAGAGAGTTGGACACATTGGAAATGACTTAGCACACACGTATGCTCTGTAAGCCATGAAGAAGCCCCAGCCACAGCTGCACAGGCAGAAAAGTGGGGACGCTGAACCAGGGAAGTGGAAGTAGGGGTGGAGCAGAGGGATCTGACCTCTAAACTATGTAAGGTGTCGAAGCAGGTGGCCTTGATGGTCATCCTGGTGTGTCTCAGAGAAAGGATGCTGGGCGGGAACGTGGGAATGGATAGGATACGTGAACACAGCAAAAGAGCACATTTGAGACCAGGATGGGTCTGGTGTCCTGTGAATGAAGCTAAAGATGTCTGTGGGGCTTCTGGGAGATGTCCAGCAAAACATAGGTGGTGTGATGTAAAGCCTGAGCATGGAAAGAGAGGGGGGCCATCAGTGAACGGGGGGCGGGGTGGGGGTGGGGGTGAAAACCTCGAGGGAACATGAGATTCTTCCAGGAGAGTGTACAGGGCTGAGCAGCGGCTGAGACAGAATCCACTGAAATTTACTGACCACAGCTGAGTCTAGGTTCTCACCCTCCTCCTGACCAGCAGGCTAAAAGTGGGTAAAGATTATAAAACTACAGCCCATTGCCTTATGTAATCTAAGTACTCGGATTTGTTTGCTAAGGGGTAGGATGTACTTCTCATAAGTAAGAGCTAATAATGGTAACATGGCTTTACAGGTTTCATTAAATATGTTGAGGGTAAAAACTCAGAACTAAATCAAACTCAGATATGAGAAGACAAAATTCATCTTAATATTGGATCTTTATGTTAAAGTGCTTTGTCCCCTGGAATGTTAGGTGCTACTAAAAAGCTCCTTCCTGGGACTTCCTTGGTGGTCCAGTGGTTAAGAATCTGCCTTCCAATGAAGGGGACATGGGTGCCATCCCTGGTCCGGGAACCAAATCCCATATGCAGGAGCAGGGCAACGAAGTCCACACATGCTACAGTTACTGAGTCCATGCACCACAACGAAAGATCCCGAGTGCTGTAGCTAAGCCCTGATGCAGCCAAATAAATAAATTAAAAATAAAAACTCCTTTTTCTGGTTAGTGATGCTCTTGAGAGGAGGTATACGAATCCCCTCTCCACTCCTTATTTTTCTTAATTGGGTTGTCTAGCAAGGGACTCTCATTTTGGTTCTATCTTAAGCTGTGTTACAATTTGGCCAGACTTCCTTGGTGGTGCAGCAGTAAAGAACCCATCTGCCAATGCAGGTGCTGTCGGTTTGATCCCTGGATCTGGAAGATCTGGAGAAGGAAATGGCAACTCCAGTATTCTTGCCTTGGAAATCCCATGGACAGAGGAGACTGGTGGGCTATAGTCCATGAGGTCACAAAGAGTTGGATATGACTTAGCGACGAAACAACAACAACAATATAACTATGTTAAAAGCTCAAGGTACTTTAGGCAAAAAAATAATCCAAAGTTAAATAAAACTGACTTTGCAACTGTAGACAGACTTAGAGACAGAAGCATACAGTTATTACTGACAGTTAATTATCCATATTAGTAAGTTCACAGATTTTAACTCCTGTCAGGATAGAGGCAGAGTAGAAATAAGTGTAAATTAAAATGTGAATTTACCCAGAAAATTTCTTTTCAACTCACTGACTTTACATTTTAGCCACAAAGTCTATATTAATATTAACTACATTATCTAATCAGCTAATCAAACTCGGTGGAAGAAATATTTCTCCAGTGACTTTTACTATTACTAAAGGATAGTAACACATACATCAAAGATAGACAGGAAATCAGAGCTCTCAAGACTGTTCTCTTTTAAAAACAGCATAAGTGGAGGGAGGTGGGAGGGGGGTTCTGGATGGGGAACACATGTATACCCATGGTGGATTCATGTCAATGTATGACAAAACCAACATGATAATGTAAAGGAAAAAATAAATAAAATAATTTTAAAAAATAGAAAATAAAAACAGCATAAGTAAATTTTTGAGGAAATACTTAAAATCTCACCATCTTAATACAAAAATTATTTTCATTTTTACCTGTTTTCCATTTTTTGGCCATGTATGAGCATTTCCATGTTGTTGCAATCATACCATACATACACTTTTGCAGTCTGCTTGAAAATTTTTATGTTGTAAAATATTGTGATGTTTATACACTCTTAACAAATGATCATTATTTTCAAAGTCTTCATGTTGATAAACTATAATTTTCAGACATTCTCTTGTAGTTGGATTTTTTTTTTAATTTTTTAAATTTTCTTTACTTTATTGTGTTGGCTTTGCCATACAATGACATGAAACCGCCATGGGTTTACATATGCTCCCCCTCCAGAACCCCCCTCCCTCCTCCCTCCCTATTCCCTCCCCCTGGGAAATCTTGGTGCACCAGCCCCGAGCATCAATCCTGGGCTGGCGATTGATTTCACATATGATAATTAACATGTTTCAATGCCATTCTCCCATATCATCCCACCCTTGCCCTCATCCACAGAGTCCACGAGTCTGTTCTATACATCTGCGTTCCTTAAAAAATATGGAATGCTTCACGAATTTGAGTGCCATCCTTGCGCAGGGGCCATGCTAATCTTCTCTGTATCGTTCCAATTTTAGTATATGTGCTGCGGATGCGAACACTGTAGTTGGATATTTTAATCACATATAGCTTTTGATTTATTAGAGAAGATGGCAGTGAGCAAACATCAATATTTTTCTAATTAAGCTTCTGTCTAATGAAAATGTCCAGTTTCATCATATCTTTACCATCACAGAGCATTACTACTTTTTAGACGATTTGATAATTTAGTGTAAAAGTTCCCTGGGGTTTACTTTAATTGCGTTCCTTTGGTTATTAGGGAGAAAACATTTTTCTATGGATTTACATACCATGATTAGTGCTAACGACAAAACAAAAAGAAATGAAATAAATCAGTGTGTAATTTCAGTACGCTAACCGGAATCTGCCTACTAACTGAAGGAGCTTTGTGTCAGCTTCGTTACTTAAACAATCACAAATCTCTATGTTATGATGGGTTTCCTCCCTTTCTCTACTTTTATTCTGCTGGAAGAGGCCTTATCTTCTATTACTGTGTTCGGTGCAGCCTGTAAGGTAGAATACATGTGGCCTCCACAAAGTCCAACCTCTTTATGCTTTTTATATTGCTATCCCACAGAAAAGTAAACTGAGGCTAAGAAGACAGGTTGCTTACTCAAGATCATACAGGTCATGATTTGACAAAGCCCAGGTTTGAATCCAGATTAGTCCCTCCAAATGCTATGCTTTCTTCAATGTGCTGACCAAGCCAGCTGATCACAAAATTAACCTACCCCAATTCATTCTAATAAACAGCTCCTGAATCAACCCTCTTTGCAAACACAAAGTTGCATACAGATTCTTGGTGGCATTACTGTATTTTGCAATAACGAGTCTAGTAGGACATGAGGCCTCTCAGATAGTATGATTCCATAACAATGAGATTATGTAAGAGGGCCCTGTCTCCACTGTCACTCAGGAACCACATATAATTATCTCTTGCTGACTGATTTAATTAAAATTCAAGAAACACTGATTCACATCCAAAACCATATTCACTGTCATAAAATCTACTGGACACAGTCCATTGATGTGCTAATTAATAAGACACATGATTCTGCTTTTAGTTGCTTCATATTTGAGTACTTTTCCAAACATTCTCTTTAGGAGATAATGGGATTTAAATTTTTTATCTTTGTGCCACTTAATGAGATCTTGGTTGCTACCAGATTTAGGGAAGTCATGCCGAACAATGTATATAATACAAGTCTAGTCATTTGCTGGCTCTTGGTGGCTGTGTAATCCTGGCCAAAGATACATGTTCAGCAGGATGTCCTTCTATTTTTAGTGCTGAATGGAGCCAACAACTCTGGACAATTTTCTACCTTGGTGATTGGAATACCCTCAGCTTACTTCTACTTTTTGTGAGGGGGAAGCACACTAAGATTACTCACAGGAATTGTGATGAAGTAAGCAGGAAAGGGGAATTAAGATGCTTCATTTCTTGTAAAATAATAAAGTTGAGAGTGCAGACCATCTACGATAACTCCCAGCAAATTCCATTTAAATCCAATATCCTTTAAAGTCCAATTAATAAACAACCATGTGATACAGGATAGGTGATAAGAAAAGTATCTTGTTTGGACTAATCTCACCTCCACTATTAACTATATAAGTCACCACAGCACCTAATAATGTTGAACATTCAATATCCAATTGGACTTCCCAGGTTGCTCAGTGGCAAAGAATCCACCTGCCATTGTAGGAGATGTAGGTTTGATCCTTGGGTTGGGAAGGTCCCCTGGAGGAGGAGATGGCACCCTACTTCAGTATTCTTGCCTGGGAAATCCCATGGACAGAGGAGCCTGGCAGGCTACAGTCCATCGGGTCCCAAAGATGGGACACAGCTGAACATCTGAGCACACACACAGAGCACATTATGAAAGTAGTCCAGTTTTATGTCTACCTTTTCAAACTCTAAGTTTTTTGTTTCTTTTTCTTTCCTTCTTGCATTGGATATAGCAATAATCTTATAATATAATTTATTATAGAGAGAACCGGAAAACAATTCAGCCTTTCCTCTAATATGGCTGACTGAAATGTTTTAATTATTTTTCTTTATTCCTGATCATTGGACTACATTCAACATATAACTTGACACACAAATATATTCACAGGAATTCTGATAACTTTATCAAAAATATTTTTGATGTGTTTGCAAATAATTGTATGCTACATGATCTAGCACATTCCTTTAATAAAAGGTTAGGCATCATTATTTTGGTTAGGCATCAATAGGAAACAAATTTTCTGCTCATGAATATACATCTGATCATTGTAAACATTTCCAAAGACAAGCTGACTTTGTATTTTCAAATCTTATTTCATCAATGGCTACACGCATGCTCCCAAAGCTATGCACAGGGGGACACATCTTTACTTATAAACAATCTAGGTCATGATGCTGTGTAGGTGGATGATAGGATTACTCCTGGAAGTCATTTTTATATGGAAACAGCTAGAATGATCTTAAATATGCGCCAATGTGACTGCAAATCCCCAAACACATTTCAACAAATAGAACTAAATATAATGTCAGCTTGAATGCCCTTTAGCCAGGTCCCATGTGAACATAGCCAGTGTTTTGTTAATATTTTCAGCATACAGATTCTGCACAATTTTGTTAGACTTATATCCAAGTATTTTATAGTTTAGGGTGCTATTTTGAAGGGCAGAATTTTTTCAGTTCCAAATTGTTCATTAATAAAATACAGAAATATGATTGGCTGGCTTTTGTATATAGTGATATTGTGACCTTGATAAACTCACTTATTCTACTAATTTGGAGTTGATTCTTCAGGAATTTCTACAATCTTGTCATCTGAAAATAGGAACGGTGTTGTCTTTCTTCCAACCTGTATGCTGTTTTTTTCTTGTCTGTGCCTTCCTGCTTGGCTAGGACCTCCAGGGCAATACTGAGTAGAGGAGGTGATAGCAAACATCCTTCCTTTTTCTTGATTGTAGGGGGAAAGCATTTAGCCTTTTACCATTAAGTGTGTTGTTAGCTGTGAGTATTTGCACAGGGCTCTTTATCAGGTTGAGAACGTTTTCTTCAGTTTCTAGTTTGCTGAGTTTTTGTGTTTGTTTTGCTATAGATGGATGCTGGATTTTGTTATGTGCTTTTCCTGAACTCACTGAGATGATCATGGAGTTTTCTTTTCTTTTGTCTGTGGATATGGTGAGGATGCTTGCTCCTTGAAAGGAAAGCTATGACAAACCTAGACAGCATATTCAAAAGCAAAGATATCACTTTGCCAACAAAGGTCCATATAGTCAAAGACATGATTTTTCATGTATGAATGTGAGAGTTGAACCATAAAGAAGGCTGAGAGCCGAAGAACTGATGCTTTTGAACTGTGGTTTTGGAGAAGACGCTTGAGAGTCCCTTGGACTGCAAGGAGATCAAACCAGTCCATCCTAAAGGAAATCAACACTGGAAGTTCATTGGAAGGACCGATGTTAAAGCTGAAGCTCCAATACTTCGGCTACCTGATGTGAAGAGCCAATTCACTGGAAACGACCCTGATGCTGGGAAAGATTGAGGGCAGGAGGAGTTTGAGCACACTCCGCGAGATAGTGAAGGACAGGGAAGCCTTTCATGCTGACTTCTCAAAGAGTCAGACACAACTTAGGGACTGAACAACAAAATAGTGAATTACACTGATTTTAGGGCATAAGGCATGTTATTGATTGATTCATTTGACAAACACTTATTACTTTGCCCGGGCATGATTTTGGGTGCTGGAGATACAGTTCTGACCTGGGGGCAGGCCCCACCCTGGAGGAGCTCAGGGATTGCTGAACCCCTCATGCTCACTAGCTTTGGAGCCTGCACCCCATATCACTGCTGCTTGGAGGAGCACATCACCAAGGTCCCCCTCAGCCAGGATGGCATGCTTTTCCTGCACGTCTAGAGAGAATGAGTAAGATGCTACTGGCCCCAGGAATAGGGGAATCAGGAGATGTGGGCTGGAGGATGCAGGGCCGGCCCTGTAGCTTCTACTGCTGTTTGTTGTTTTGTTGCTCAGTCATGTCTGACTCTTTGTGGCCCCGTGGACTGTAGCCCTCCAGGCTCCTCGCTCCATAGAATTCCCCAGGCAAGATACTGGGGTGGGTTGCCATTTCCTTCTCTAGAGGATAGCGGGTTCAATCCCTGGGTGGGGAAGATCCCCTGGAGAAGGAAATGGCAACCCACCCCAGTATTCTTGCCTGGAGAATTCCACGGACCAAGGAGCTTGGTGGGCTACAGTCCATCGCATCGCAAAAGAGTCAGACATGACTGAGCAACTAAACTACCACCGTGTGTCTCAAGCAAGTTCCTGGAGCAACACCCAACTCTGCAGTGGACAGCGAGCAGGACTTGGCAGCAGTGTTTGCTTCTGGGGGCAGGGAGAGGTTATCAGTTCTAAGGGGAATTGTCATTAGGTTAATTCATCAGTTACCAGGGAAACTAGCAGAAAGCCACACCCCTCACCATCCCTTTGATAAGCTTTCGTGGTGGAGATGTTCTGAACTAAAGTTCGAGTGATCAGTAGCTGGGAAGGTGTGTAGGAAGTATGCAGGAAGGTCAGATGTGCGAAGAGGTGTACATGAAGCAAGCACTGGTTGAGCAGGGACGCACAGAGAGTAAGGGGACAGCTGTCTTGGCGGCCCAGTCATACACGTCCTAAGCTGCAGAGTGGCAGGGCAGAGTTCTCAGAAATAGAACTGCTCAAGATGGCCCAAACTTGGCTGAGTTCTAGTATATACGAAGCTCTGGTCTTCCAGTATAGAGCCACAGGGCCTGAACCTGGTTACCCAGCTGGCCAGGGCTGTAATCCCTCCAAGCCCTTTTGTTAATTATTCTTGAGATCCTAAAGCAGAGGAACCTTTAAGGGGCATCTAGCCAAGACCCTTAAACCATCTCCTTGAAAATCTCATTCCCACTCTGGTGCATCTAGAGTGAATATTTGCTGAAAGCAGGCTCACTTTGGAGAAATTTACCTACACTCTTGTTGAGCTCTGAACCTTTTAACTTCAGATGTGAAAATGAACAGGAAAGTGTCAGAGGCAGGATGTTGGGGTGGGGGGTGGTGAGTGGGTGGCTGAATAACACCTAGAGAAGTCGGGAGAGCAAGGTGATGGCTGAGCCTTCTACAGGAAATTAGTTTGTTCTATCCTTGCTTCTCAAACTGGGTCCTTGCTGGGCCACGTCAGAGAGTGGCTACAGTGAATCTTCCTGCTGTGTCAAATTTGCTCCAAGATTTTGGGTGAAATCAGTAAATCCAGTGGTCAGTCAGTGATTGAAAATATAACTTGCACATCAAAGTAAACATGACTATATTAAGGAGTAAGATATAACTAAGATGGGGAGCCTCATGGACATGTGATCACTTTGGAAGCTTGAATGCTCCCCTGTAATCAATGCTCCCTCTTTTCTGAAGTCAGTGAAGCACAGGGGAAAGGCACTGCCCACAGCGATGTGCTCAGCCCAGGAGTGTCCTTTCTGGGAGACAGATGGGTGGGTATGGAGGTGTGACTTCCCTGCCCACTTCCCTGTCATTATTATTCTTGTCGCTCACCCCATCGTGAGCTCGGGAGGTGGATGAAACCCAGCAGGTGGATGAAACCAAAATCCATTCCTGTGTCTGGGTTTGGGAAGAGCAGATGTGCAAGGCCCCCAGCAGGGGTGGCAGCTGGGGGGCGGGGGAGAAGGGAAGCGCTGACTGCGGCCTCCCAGTCCTGCTTGATATTCTGGGGACGCAGGCAGCAGTGGTCAGAATCCTCAGCTGAACCTGCCTGGCCGCTCCGGAGGCCGGAGGGCGCTTGGCAGGAAGGCCAGGAAGTGAAATAGCAAACAGTCTGCAAAGAGTGCATAGCCCAGGGGCCGTTCACTGCCCCCACCCCGCAGAGAAGTCTTGGGGGGTGGCAGTGAGGGCTCTGAAGAGCCCAGCCAGCACCACCCCTTCCCCACAGGACCTCCACCCTGCTTGTCTCTCCGTCTCTCTGGGTGCAAGTGACTCTGGGCCGTGATGGCAGCTGTGGTGGCTCGGTCCCAGCCAGACCCCTAGAGAGGCATCTGGGGAGCCCCGGAACATGGGGGGAGTCGAGAGAGGGTGAGGCCAATGTGCCAGAGACACCCCTGCCTTCAGGGTGTCCTAGGAGTCTAAGTGATTGTGTTGTTCAGCCACTAAGTCATGTCCGATTCGGTGCGACCCCATGAACTGCCACCCTAAATCGTGGAAACAACCTAAATTGTATGGAAAGCAGAAAGGGGTCTGGGTAACTCAGGGTCCATCGCCTTCTGACACTGAGGGATAAACTGGTGTCCAGCGAAATGAAAATGGTTCCTTATTGGCAAAGGAGGACCCACACACGGCCGCTGGCGGGGGGGGTCTCCTCCCCTAAGGAGTCTCCTCCATGCTGTCCTTTCCTCCTGGGCTTACTCATCCCAGGTTTGCTCCAGGACCTGCCCAGTAGGACTGCGACACCCTAGGGAGACGCAGCCCCGCAGGACAGCCAGGCCCCGCCCCAGGTCTCTGGCAATGGACTCCTCTCAGTCCAGCTGGTCCACAGGAGCACTCTCAGATGTTATCAGAGGGGCAGGAAACTCCACAGGCCCTTTAGCTGAGCTCGTTGTGGCGGTTCAGTCACTCAGTCGTGTCTGACTCTTTGTGACTCCACAGACTGAAGCACACCAAGCTTTCCGGTCCTTCACCAGCTCCAGGAGTTTGCTTAAACTCACATCCAGTGAGTCAGTGATGCCATCCAACCACTTCATCCTCTGTCATTCCCCTGGAATGACAGAGCTGGAGACTGCAACAGCCCATGACTCGGTCCCAAGAATGGAGAGGATCCCAGTTGCACAGAGAGTGAAAGAGTGAAGAGCAGGGGTGGGTGCAGGCAGGAGCCACCTGCTGCTCCCTGGGGGTGAGCCCTTCGCCCAGGGTGGGGGAAGGAGGGGGTGGGCAGAACCAAGGAGCTGGTTATCTGAAGCCAGGAGAGAGAACGGCAAACCGGGGGCCGGAGCAGGCATTGGGCTGGCGAGGGGAGCGGATGCGACACAGGGGGCTCAACAGAGTCTGGGTGCCAGGCTGAGGGCCACACACACCCTCTTAGGGCAGGAGGGACAAGGATAGTAACCTGACACGTGTCTGATGTCCATCATCCCAAACGACAGCTGGTCCTTTTTGAAATTCTCCCTCCACAGCAAAGACGTAGACACAGCCAAGAGCTAGGTGGTCAGGCTGTCCCTGCAGACCAGGAGGGGAAAGCCGCCCAGGGTGTGGGTGCTGGGGCCGTGGGGATGCAGGGTAAGGGAGAGTCTAAAAGGTCCCTGAGGGCTCTAGGGATCCCTCTCCAGCCCTCAGGCTCTTCCAAGACTTCAGCTGGCCAGCGGCCCCAGGAACTGCTCCAGGACTGCAGTCACCATGGCTGGCAGACTCTGAAGTGTCAAGAATTTCAAAGTCAAAGCTTCCTGCTCCGTGGACCTCTCCCTAAGGCCCCGGGTTTGGGGGAGGGGGTCTGAAAAGGATGTGACAGGACTGTTACTATTTATAGTACATGGGCCTGCACTCAGGCCTGGGACCCTCCCTGTCCCCAGTTATTGTGTGTGTGTGTGTGTGTGTGTGTGTGTGTGTGTGTGTGCGCGCGCGCGCATGGTGTGCATGTGTGTCCACCCCCCAGACTTTTGAGAAAGAGTTAGAATGACCAGTACCAGGACCTGGGTTCTAGCCAGCTCTGCCCAGACATGCCACGTGGCCTCAAGCAAGTGGAGTCATTAATATTCTCTGGGCCTTTCCTCTCAGGTTTAAAAAGGAGTCCGAGTCATCTGAGGTTGTTTAAGAATCAAGGGAAATAATAGATGTGAAAGGAGACCACCTAAAATTCGCATTTTTGAATGAAGCCGTGTGCATATCTTCATTTATTTGTTTTTGCTCATTCATTCATTCAGCAAACACACCTTGTGCCAGGTGTTGAGAACTCAGCAGAGAGAAGAACTGGCATGGCCCTTGTTCTCAGGAAGCTGACGATTTTGTTTGGAAAGACAAACATGAGTAATAAACACAAATGCGCATACCATGTTCGAGGTCATAGAGGGCAGGAACAGCCAGCTCTGAGCAGGAATAAAGCACAGACATGGAGTGGGAGATGGGCTGGAACCTCAGGCCTAGGATGGCCCCCCAAGAGGCGGGCCCAGGAGGTTCTGAGCCCA
This sequence comes from Antilocapra americana, assembly GCA_007570785.1. Classification (NCBI taxonomy): domain Eukaryota; kingdom Metazoa; phylum Chordata; class Mammalia; order Artiodactyla; family Antilocapridae; genus Antilocapra; species Antilocapra americana. The sequence goes on along the minus strand of ML660778.1, from coordinate 9,369,131 downwards.
GAACTCTGTCCACTGGGGACAGGACACAGGCTTATTAGCCAGGACAAGACCCAGAACCTGGGAATTTGCCCCAACAGAGATGGAGTCCGTGGCAGCAGACAGGGTCCCAGGCGGCAGACCGGCAATAGGACAAGAGGTATTGAGTCAGGATGTGTAGGGAAGTAAGACCATCAGAGTCCAATTCCTGGTGGAGGAGGGTACCAAGGTCACAGGAGGACTCCTCCATAGGAATGGGGTCCTGATCCTCAACATCCAAGCCAGCCTGGGGTGCTGACCTGAGAACCCTGCTCTCCAGGGTCACACTCTTCTCCTGGCATGGCTAGCTCTGCATCCTGTGGCTTTGTCCCTTGTCTCCAGCCCCAAGTAAGAGCCAGGGAGGCTAAGACTGGTTCCGAAGACTCTAAGACTGGTTCTGGCTTCTCTGCTGTTCTTCTCCATGCTGTTCAAGGCTAGAATTCACATAACTTCGCCTTGTAACTGCCTGGCACAGTGCTGGTCTCCTGACCAGGGCACCACCCTGACCTTCTCTGACCCTCCTGAAAGGGTTTGCGCATCAAGCTGCTGCCAGCCTGGGGCCCACTGGTACACAGCTTGCTGAGACCTGAGTGGATTTCAGAGGCTGAAACAGGGACCGTCATCTTGCTGGAGGTGCAGTAGTACCAGGCCAGTGGGCTGATGAGTGAGTGAACGGATGACTGATAAAAAAACCCAAGGGTTGAAGGGCTGTGGAACCGAGGTGCTCTTTTGCATTTAAAAGAAACAGTCTGAAGGCCAGAATTTCCAGTGTAGATGGAAATGGCTAATCCTCCCAAATATCTTTTCTAGAGGGACTTCTAAAAGATTCACACATACTCCTAAACAGGTTGTACTTTCGAGCCATACAATCACAGAAAACAAAGACTGTCTAGCTCTCAACATTGAGATTATATTCTTAAGTAGTTCTAGATAGAACGGACTTTCCTCACTCGGTCCTTATAATAACACCACAGGGTAGATGCTACTTGTGTCCATTGCAAAGAAAATCCTGAGCTCCAAGAAGGAGGGCACACAGCCAGCGGCTGGCAGAACACAGACAGCTACACGCGCAGCGAGTCTCACTCATGACCTTGGAGTTCGGCTTCTGCAGTTTGGTGCTGGTTAATTTTGTTTAAGCAAGTAGGGCTATGAAACGATTTGGCTCCTTTTTGGTATTTGTTTTAAAACTTTAAAGGCTGATCCAGACCTCTGGCTGCCCCCGCATTCTCCTCCTGTATTCAGTCCTCCTGACAGTGACTTCCTCAAAATCACATGCTAAAGGAGGTGGGGGTGGGGAAGGAGTCTGCCGCTGGAAACCTTCCCAGGCGTTGCAAGGGGCAACCAGCAGGCATCCTTCCTCACCAGACCCCCATCAGGGAGACAAGCACAGGGCTGGTTCCCAGGGGGAAAGGAAACCAGTGTCCCTAGGTGCCTCCATTAGTCATGAAAAGCTGGAGAGGTATCCTGGTGCCTACCCACAGTGCTAGGCTTCAGCAAGTGTTTCAAATAAATACATGACAATGTCATCACCAAGATACTTAGATGGCAAGCTTAGTTAAGGGAAACACCTCTTTTTTTTTTTTAATATTTATTTTTATTTATTTATTTGGCTGTGTTGGGTCTTAGTTGGGGCATGTGGGGTGTAGTTCCCTGACCAGGGATCAAACCTGGCTCCCCTGCATTGGGAGCTCAGAGTCTTAGCCACTGGACCACCAGGGAAGTCCCTCTTTTTTTTTTTTTTAAACTCTGAGAACCCTTGGGGAGCCTGTCAAACATCTATTCTACATGACTTAAGCTGTGTTCGGCTCTGAGAGCACGATAGAGACCTGCAGAGACCCTCCTTGTTGATCAGGTGATTTAAAGCTATAGCTCAGAAAACCTAGTGAAGTGGTATGACTCTCAGAAATCAAATATGCAAAACCTGCAACTTTATTTTTCTCTTTTACTAGTCCTCCCTCTTCTGGGGTGCATGCATGCTAAGTCGCTGTAGTGTCTGACTCTTTGCAATCCTATGGGCTGCAGCCCGCCAGGCCTCTCAGTCCATGGGATTCTCTAGGCAAGAATACTGGAGTGGGTTGCCATGCCCTTCTCCAGGGGATCTTCCTGACCCACCTATCAAGCCCTTGTCGCCTGTGTCTCCTGTTCGCAGGCAGGTTCTTTACCACTGAGTCACCTGGGGAAGCCTTCCCTCTTCTGGGGAGGTAACAACTCATCTTGGTCGTGTCAATGTTCCCTTACCCACTTTCCCCCATGGTTCCTGTAAGTTCCAGCAGCGGAGTGGTGGTGGCAGGAATTCCACAGCACTGAGGGCTTGGGGAATGGGACATCTCATCTTTATGTCATCATCTCATACTGTCAGCAGCTGAAACTGCCCACTTGCCCGTTGGTCAAAGGGCTGTGCCAGCTCTCCTGGTCTGTCAACCCTCCTGTCTTCCTGGTGTTTCTTGCAGACCCATAGACAAACTTCAGCAGCTCCTGTGCATTGCTGGGGACAGAAAACTCTGGAAGGTGGACAAAGGCCCTGCCCACTGGGACACATGGCGCCATTGCTTCTCCCAGAAGACTTTCTTCTAAGTTTAGGAGCTTACATGCTTATCAGGGATTTCAGTTCCAGCCTGAGGCTCACAGCCTGGGAAACGGGTCTCTTGGCATCTTTTCGTCTGGGCCTGTCAATCTAAACAATCAGTGCTACAGAAGAATCTGAGGGGCTCCCCACCCCTTCCCCTTAGCTATGTCCCCCCAGTTCCCAAGGCCAGTTTTCCTCCTTTTCTTCTCCATCAGTTTTTCCTGAAAGTTAAGGAATTAAAGACCTAGTAGGATTGTCCCTGTGGAAAATGCCATGGAGACCTGGTGGATTGACCCCAAGGAAGATTTGAGAACTGGAATTGATACTGTGTGAGGTGGTGGTCCAGCATGGCTGGAGCTGAATTCCTGGGGCCAGATCCAGTCTTTCTCACTTACATGCTGTGTGATTCTTGGACAATTTCTAAAAATTAAAAAGTTTTAGAAATCAACAACAAAACCTCTATGCTTCTTTTTCCATACATGAAGAGCAGGTGATAGAATCTCATGCAGAAGGCTTATCATGAGAATCAAGCGAGATAAAGCAGGTACACCATGTGACTCATCCCTGCTCACTGGTCTCACTGAAAGGAGGCTATGAAAACAGAGATGCTAATATTTCACCACGTTATTCACGCTGCCGAAGGACAAGCCGAATGTCGTTAAGTCCCTTTTGTGTACACCTGGAGAGGCTCCTGGGAGTGACCCAATGCTGCTGGTTGCACATGGAGGCAGGAGTCAGTGGGTACAAGGTAGAAGCCACCCTCCACTTTCCAGGGAGAGCAGACCACAGACGAAGGCTCTTAAGGCAAAGGGAGCCATCCCTGAGAAGCAGGCTGAAGTTCAGCAGAAAACTGAGAAAAGCAGGCAAGTTTGGGCATGTTCATTCGGGGACTGTGTGCCAGGCAGGGAGATGCCAGGTGATGTGTGTCCAGAATGAGGGCTCCAGGGCAGCAAATGGCCTCTGGACCAGATGGAGATAGTGACTGTGACACAAGAGCCCTTGAAGGTCAAAGCCAGCATGGGGCTGGGCATGGGACCGTGGGGCTGCCCCTTGGAGCGAGTGAGCAGGGGCCTTGGGGAGACTCGTGGCCAGTTGTATAGAAATGGAGGGGACCATGTTTATGTGGGTGTCAGGAGGGCTCAGGGCACAGGACTCCATGTCTGTACTGGAACAGGGTTCTGGAAGGAGACGAGCCCCCCCAGTGGCCCTTCAGGAGAGTGAGGAGACTAGTTTGAGGCACTAGAAATTGTTTTGACCTTTTTCTCCCTCGGAAATTGGAATCCAAATGAGCCTCTTAGCTTATTATTGAAAATCATCAGGACCCAAAGGATTAGAAGCTGAGACTGAGATTTCCACAAATTTAAACTTACTAGAGCAAGGTGGAAGGAATTATCATAGGCAGATCAGCTCCTCTAGAAAACATGAGACGTGAAGATAAGCCTCCTTGGAGAGACACATTCCCTGTGGTCACACCCACGGGGGAATTCCTGACCTCTTCATCATCCCAAAGGGCCACGACAGACAGGCCTGTGCCCCTTGGAATGCTTAACAAACACCTGTTAAAGGAATGAACCTGTGACCTGTCACCAAAGCTTAAGTACATGAGTGTCACAAGAACCCCCTTGGGGAACCCAGGTCTTAAGCAGTACAAAGATAGCAATTTTCTAACATGTTTTCATTTTAGCATCAGAGTTTCTTTTTTCTTTTTTTTTTTTCTTTCTTCCACTCTACTGTTTTGTGATGTCTTAAGGCATCACACAATTCCAAGGAGATGCAACACAAGATTTGAAAAGCAATTCCACCAGTAAGCTGGACAGTGGTAGAACTGAGATCTGTGTGACACCTTACAGTTTACAAAGCACTTTTCTGGCAATTCCAGGGTTTTCAGCTTCAGAGGAAATGGAGCTGAGGGACATGATGTGGAAAAGAACGTTGTTGTCTCGAAGACACAGAAAGGGCCGTGAGAGATGTACTCAGAAGTGAAACCCCAGGGCTACGTGCAAGGCTGTGTCATTGACAAACTCTCACTCTGAGATTTCCCTGATCAGCGGATGACTCAGATTCTCCACCACCAGCTGCAGAAGGAAAAAAAATGAAAAGAGTAGGGAGAAATCCAGGGCTTCCCCTGGTGGCTCAGTGATAAGAACCCCCTTCCTGATGCAGGAGACATGAGTTTGAGCTGTATCCCCTGGAGGAGGGCCTGGAAACCCCCTCCAGTATTCTTGCATGGAGAATCCCATGGACAGAGGAGCCTGGAGGGCTACAATCCATGGGTTGGTAAAGAGTAGGACACAACTGAGTGACTGAGCACACAGGGAGAAATTCAGCCCTATGTGCTTGTCTGCGGAGGAGGTGAGCTGGGATCAGGATCTCTCCTGAGTGCAGAAGACTCGGACGAGAGTGGCAGTAGCCGGCACCAAGCAGAGGCTTGGCGATCTGGTGCAGACTCTGGTCCCCTCTCAGTGGGTGACTCTGAGTCAGGGGGGAGTTTGAAACCATTATCCAAGCACCTGAGCTTTCAACCAATGCATTTGGAAAACATTCTCTCTCTCCTCGCCAGGGTGGGGAGGGGTCATTCATGTGTGTAAGGACCACTCTGATCCTTGCTGGAAGGTTCCAGGCCAGCTCTGGTTATTGAGGGCATCTGCTGACACTCACTTTTCTCTCTTGGCAAAACTCTGCCTTGGAAGGTGTCAAAGGAGATGGATACTTGGAGACCATCGGGTCCAGCCCTGGCGCTTCTGGCTGTTATGATTGTTTATCTGCATTTTCGATTTACTGTGCAGATTCCGAACCTCTGAGGGGAGATGGTATCTTGTTTGGGGAGATTGTAACACTAGACCTGTGCCCCTTCCACCCCAGGAGACAGTGGTGTGTGGGGTACAATTTGACAGACTCTTAAAGGCATCACACAGCCAAGAACAAGCCCCATGACATTCATAGGGGCTAGAAATCCCTCCATTAAAAATTCACTTCTGTGGACTTCCCTTTTGGTCCAGTGGTTAACACTCTGTGTTCCCAATGCAGAGAGTCCGGGTTCAATCCTTGATCAGGGAACCAGATCTCACATACTGCAGCCTGGGGCTTCCCTGATGGCTCAGATGGTAAAGAATCTGCCTGCAAGGTGGGAGACTTGGGTTTGTTCCCTGGGTTGAGAAGATTCCCCTGAAGAAGGGAACAGCTACCCACTCCAGTATTCTGGCCTGGAGAAGTCCACGGACTGTATAGTCCATGGGGTCCCACAGAGTTGGACACAACTGAACAACTTCACTTTCACTTTACTGCAGCTAAGAATTGGAGCAGCCAAATAAATAAAAACAAGCATTTAAAAATAAATTAATAAAATTTTTTTAAAAATTCACTCTTTTGGTCTTGGATGTTTTTCCTGAGTCAGGGTTATTGGAGTAGAACGAGAACACAACAGGAGTCAGAAGACCTGGAGCTGGGTCTCCGCCCCTGGTGTGAGGCTGGCTCTGCCCTTTCTAGCCTGATGACCTGAAACTCCAATACTTCGGCCACCTGATGTGAACTGACTCATTGGAAAAGACCCTGATGTTGGGAAAGATGGAAGGCGGGAGGAGAAGGGGACGACAGAGGATGAGATGGTTGGATGGCATCACCGACTCAATGGACATGAGTTTAAGTAAACTCCGGGAGTTGGTGATGGACAGGGAGGCCTGGCATGCTGCAGTCCATGGGGTCGCAAAGAGTCGGACATGACTGAGTGACAACTGAACTGAGCTGACCTGGCATAAACTCCCTCTATTCTGTTGCTTCTCTCTCTCTCTCTCTCTTTTTTTTTTCATCTAAAATGGCACCACTAATGCTCGTCTCACAGGGCTGCTGTGAGGATCAGGTGAGATAATGGATGTGAAAGCTGAACACTGCAGAAACCTAAGAAGGACCGTGATTACTGAAATGCTCGTCGGCAGGGCTGGCTAATCCCTAGTGGGAATTAGGGGGTGACTCCCCAGACCCAGGCACGCACCAGGGGAGGGCAGAGCAGAAGAGCCAAGGAATCGAAGTGGGGAGGAAGACTCAGGGAGAGGAAAGGCAGGCAATCCCCCTCCTGCTGGCATGACTGAGAAAGCTTTGGGGTGAGGAGAGGCCCAAGATCTTTCCCTGCTTTTCCAGAGGGCTGGGAGCATCATGAGGGTCCCAGGGCTGCAGGCCCACCTTAGCCTCTGCACCCTGCTCTCCTGTTGGCCACGGATGTGAAGCCCCCGGGTAGATTCACTCGGGTAAAGAACCATTAGCAGCGGCTTTCCTGGTGGCTCAGTGGTTTGAAAAAATAAAAAATAAAAACTACCTGTCAATGCTGGAGACACAGATTCGATCCGTGGTCCAGGAAGATCCCATGGGCTGCAGAGCAGCTAAGCCTGAGAGCCACAACTACTGAGCCCGTGCTCTGGAGTCCAAGAGTCACAAAGACAGAAACCCGAGTGCGCCCCAGAGCCCAGGCTGCATAAGAGAAGCCCCATAACAGTGAGAAGCCTGTACACCCCAACTAAGAGGAGCCCCTGCTCGCTGTAACTAGAAAAAGCCCCAAAGCAACAAAGACCCAGCACAGCCAAAAATAAGTAAATAAAAATTTTTTTAAAAAAGAAAGAACCATTAGCAAAGACAACCAGCTGTATCTAGGTCTATGCAGACATAGCAGGCAGGTAATTGAAGCAGAAGGTCTGGTTTTCGTGTGAGAAGCCCACATGCATCAGAGTAATTGCTTGCTTTGTCACAATTTCCTGGATAATCTCCTCCTCATTGTTTGGCTGAAAGAGCCGACCTCGCGTCTGGGAGCTTGCTTGCCAAACATGATTGGGTCCTTGGAGATGAAAGGCATAGCATAAGCGATTTTCCACAGACACATTGGCACACATATTAATTATCGCAAGGGGGAAGCTGTGCCTGTGTGTTCCACTGGGGAGGATGGTGCGGGATAAGAGGTATGGAGAGGAGACCGCTGGGGAGGGAACCACAGCGCTCCTTCTTATCAGGAACTTGCCAGCATCCAGGCTCCGTCCTGGGTGAAGTGAGTGAGTAAAGTCGCTCAGTCGTGTCCGACTCTTTGTGAGCCCTGTAGCCAGCAGGCTCCCCTGCCCAGGGATTCTCCAGGCAAGAACACTGGAGTGGATTGCCATTTCCTTCTCCAGGGGATCATCCCAACCCAGGGATCGAACCCGGGTCTCCCGCATTGCAGGCAGATGCTTTACCATCTGAGCCACCAGGGAAGCCACCCTGTCCTGGGTATCTTACATTAAAAAAAACAAACTCATTGAATTCTCGCAAGAGAGTTGGAGGCCTCCGCCAGGATCGGAACATTTGATAACCAATTACTGTCGTTTGCTGTGAGAATGAAGCAAGAGGTCTGGTCTTCTCGTCTGTTCGCAGGAGGGAGGACAGTGGCCTCAGAGGGTAGGGGGAGATGTGATCACGGGTGTGGAGCTCCCGAGGGCACAGAAAAGGCGTGTGACAAGTGTTTGACTTTGAAGATGAGCCTGACTGCCCAGCAGGTGCGGAGCAGTCTCCCACCATCTGGCAGGAGTTGGATTGAGAGGCGATTTAACCCACGCCCTTCACAACACCTGCTGCAGCCCTTGAGGTCTTGCCTCCAGGGTTTGCAAGCAGGTCAAGGGCACAATCATGCACTTCCCTCTGCATCCTCAATGTCTCCCACACAGTGCCTGGAACATACCCAGAATTCCTCCAGAATGTGTGTTCCATTAAGTTCAGCTTAGGGCTGACAGCTTAGCTTGTCAGTTCATCATTAGGGCCCTGGGTTTCAGGTTGAGAGGTGCTTTCACAAGTGTTTATTTCATCACTTTTATACTTATTTATTTAGCTGCATGGGGTCTTAGTTGCAACAGGTAGGGTCTAATTCCCTGACCAAGGATCGAACTCAGGCCCATTGGGAGCGTGGAGTCTTAGATATTGGACCATCAGGGAAGTTCCTATTTCATTATTTTTTAAATGTGATAAGTAATACAGGTAGGGAGATAGGTAGGTATGTAGCAGGACAATGCACGGATCAATAATAAAAGAATATCATGAACCAAGGATATGATTTAGTCAATTTTGAATACTTGAGGTCCATGAGACTTTTTTTCAAGTGGTAGAGCATTCAAGAAAGGGGGAGTGCCATGAGCAGAAGGAATGAGTCTGGTTCACATCGGGGACAATACAGGAACCCGATTTGCTGATGCATGGGGTGACCTGGGGGGTCATCTGAATGCAGGGTGCTTCCATACTTTCTCCAGGTCTCAGGTCAGCAGGTCAGGTGTCAGTACCTGGAACCCCAGAGCTCGGAGGTCCAGACCATGCCCTTGGAAGCCAGAACCAGAGCACCAACAGCTTCAGCCCCCTGACAAGAATGAAGGCTGGTGTGAGCTGGAGAGGCTGGTGGGGCCATCCAGCGCTGGTCACACAGGGTCTGGACACGGGGATGCTCCTTTTGTTGCAGAAATCTGCCCACCCTTAAGCGGTACCTCTGCAGAGACAGACCCTTCCCTGGAACCACGTGCATATTCCAGGACTGATGCAGACCCACACCCAGGTTCTAGAACGTGGCCTGGAGGAAGGTGTGAGGCCCTGGACTCACAGGGACTGCGTGTTCTGTCAGAGTCCTCTCCCCCATCTGCCGTCCTCCAGGCCAGCCTGTTCTCCCAGCTCCCACCACCTCCCACCCCCAGCCCCGACCCCCCAATACCCCCACCCCCGACCCCGAGGTCCCCGAGGGCACTGGCCCTGGCCCCTGCACCCCTCACCTTGCCCCACCCCAGGCTTCCAGAGCAGTCATCCTTAGAAGATGCTGCCTCCCATGACACCCCACACCCCTGGGCCCCACTCCACCCCACCTCCTCCCTGCCTGGCAGTCCGAGTGGGTCAGCTTGACCACGCCCTCTCTGCCCTTGACCATGCCCTCTCCCTGGGCTTCCACCCTGGACTTCCTTCTTTCTGACCGACTCCTTCCCCCCTCAGTCCTCACACATGCTCACTGACCACCTCTTCTCTCTGCTGTTCCCATCCAATCTCTCCAGGAAAAGCCTACACTCTGCTCTCCACCCTGGCTTCCATCCCTCATTACCGGATTACTTGCAATTTGGATTTCACTCCACCCACCCCCTCACACCCAAGTCTCTGAAACTGCTTCCCAGGTGGCGCTAGTGGTAAAGAATCCCCTTGCCAATGCAGCAGACCCAAGGGATGCAGGTTCCATCCCTGGGTCAGGAAGATCCCCTAGAGGAGGACGTGGCAACCCACTCCAGTGTTCTTGCCTGGAGAATCCCATGAACAGAGGAGCCTGGCAGGCAACAGTCCATGGAGTCATGAAAGAGACAGGGCTGAGCAACTGAGTACACACCACCCACACACTCCCAAGTCCCTGAAACAGGTCTGCTTCTGAAGGCCCTTAATTGCCAAACAGAACAGAACAGCATTCTTAGTCCTTATCTTTCCAGCCATCTCTATTGGAAATTCTCTTGTAACTTTCTTCCTGAAACTCACTGGTCCACTGGTTTCCACGGTCTGTCTTGACTTCCCTCTTACCTCTTGAACTGTTTCTTCCTGGACTCCTTCTTTTATTTGCCCCTAAATGTGGAAGAAAGATGTCCCTAGAACAGCAAGGAGATCAAACCAGCCAATCCTAGAAGGTAATTAACCCTGAATATTCATTGGAAGGACTGATGCTGAAGCTGAAACTTTAATACTTTGGCCACCTGAAGCGAAGAATTGACTTATTGGAAAAGACCCTGATGCTGGGAAAGATTGAGGGTGGAAGGAAAAGGGGACAACAGAGGATGAGATGGTTGGATGGCATCACTGACTCAATGGACACAAGTTTAAGTAAACTCCGGGAGTTGGTGATGGACAGGGAAGCCTTGCGTGCTGCAGTCCATGGGGTCGTGAAAAATTGGACACTACTAAACTGAACTGAAATGTGGAAGGGTCTGTCTTTGGCCCCCTCTTCTTCCTCTCTCATCACTCTCCTTGGATAACTCAGCGGTAGCTGATTCAACCACCAGACACTTGCTCAGGCCTCTCCAACCTGTGTCCACGGATGAGATGTTCCTTCTGACATCAGCTTCTGTTAGTTGTTAAGTTACCTGGGCTATCTGCAGTCACGTGGAGCTCACATGTCAAACAGGACTTGTCAACTTCCCCCCTCAAAACTTGCCTTTCCTCTATTTCCTCACTCAGCAGGCATCACCACTCTCCCATCAAGACTGGGACTCCTTTGATTCCTGCCTCTCCCTTAACTTCCCCCCACGACTGAATCAGTCACTGGGTCCTTCTGATTTCACTTCCTACCGGTTAATTCTCTCCACTCCCACCGCTGCCCAGATCAGTTCAGTTCAGTTCAGTCGCTCAGTTGTGTCCAACTCTTTGCAATTCCATGGACTGCAGCATGCCAGGCCTCCCTGTCCATCACCAACTGCCAGAGTCCACCCAAACCCATATCCATTGAGTCGGTGATGCCATCCAACCATCTCATTCTCTGTTGTCCCCTTCTTCTTCTGCCCTCTATCTTTTCCAGCATCAGGGTCTTTTCCAGTGAGTCAGCTCTTCTCATCATGTGGCCAAAGTATTGGACTTTCAGCTTCATCATCAGTCCTTCCAATGCACTCAGGACTGATCTCCTTTAGGATGAGCTGGTTGGATCTCCTTGCAGTCCAAGGGACTCTCAAGAGTCTCCAATACCACAGTTCAAAAGCATCAATTCTTTGGCGCTCAAGTTTCTTTTTTTTTTTTCCAACTCTCACATCCATACATGACTACTGGAAAAACCATAGCCTTGACTAGATAGACCTTTGTTGGTAAAGTAATGTCTCTGCTTTTTAATATGCTATCTAGGTTTGTCATAACTTTCCTTCCAAGAAGTAAGCATCTTTTAATTTGATGACTGCAGTCACCATCTGCAATGATTTTGGAGCCCCAAAAATAAAGTCAGCCACTGTTTCCGCATCTATTTGCCATGAAGTGATGGGGCCGGATGCCATGATTTTAGTTTTCTGAATATTGAGCTTTAAGCCAACTTTTTCACTTTCCTCTATCATGTTCATCAAGAGGTTCTTTAGTTCTTCTTCACTTTCTGCCATAAGGATGGTGTCATCTGCATATCTGAGGTTATTGATAAACCATCTCTAGCTATTCTATGGAAGTGGCCTCTTAATCTCTGTTGTAGCTGTTGTTCAGTTGCTAAGTTGTGTCCAACTCTTTGAGACCCCATGGTCTGCAGCTCACCAGGCTCCTCTGTCCATCACCATATCTCGGAGTTTGCTCAAATTCACGTGCGTCAAGTCAGTGATGCCATCCAACCATCTCATCTTCTGTCATCTCTTTCTCCTCCTGCCTTCAATCTTTCCCAACATCAGGGCATTTTACAATGAGTTGGCTCTTGGCATCAGATGGCCAAAGTATTAGAGCTTCAGCATCAGCATCAGTCCTTCCAACGAATATTCAGGATTAATTTCCTTTAGGTTTGACTGGTTTGATCACTTGCTGACCAAAGGACTCTCAAGAGTCTTCTCCAGCACCACAATTCATGCATCATAGCTGGGGGGGAAAAAAGTTATAAAACAAATTGCTTGACTTTGAACTTCAAAGAAGGCAGGAGAGAATTCAAGAAGTGGAATAATGAGGCATAAACTGTATCCATGCTCTGCAATTCTCACACCACTCCTGAAGGCCTACATTCTATGGAGTATATTGTGTTCACAGGGCCCCTTCCTTCAGAAATGAAACAGTGAGCAAAACCCAAGCTCACCTCCTGAACCTCCCATACAACTCTAGGAAACAAATCTTCATTCTTTGGTTATATATCCCTTGTATAAAATGGAATTTCCCTTTTGGACTGATTTATTGAGCAGGCATTTCTCATATTCATATCTCATGCCACACATGGCAATACACACCCAATAAGTCAGAAAATAAAACACAAAAAGAAGACAGAACTGCATATTTATTCCAGCAGTGGAACAAAGATAAATTCCAGCTATTGAAAAATTGAGTCTGTCATCAGACAAGATGGGTTTGAATAAATAAACCTTTTGTTATATTTGTGTAACAAAAGTATATACAATATATGCTAAAAAGAAGACAACAGAATGGGGAAGTTATCTCACCAATATAACTGCAAAGCATTTATTATTAAAATCGGTAGAAGTGTGCCATGTACACATCTAGGTACTCCTCCAAGAAGTGAGCAAAGATGTGTCCAGATGGTATCCAGGTCCCCAGGAGCCATGGTCTGGCCTGGAGAGAGCTTCAGACCCCTGGTGCATCAGAGTCTACACATCCCAGTCACCTAATGAGCCCATGTCTGTCCCTCCATGTGTAAAATGGATATAATTACACCTATTTTGCAGGATTCCTATGAGGATAAATTAGAGGGCCTATTACTATGGTGAGCATTCAGGAAATGGGATTATTATTATCATCAGAGGGTAAAAATACACACCATTCCTGACAATTAAAGAAACAGAAATTACAATAATTTAAAAGTGACATATCTATTGAAGTAGTGAAAAGATATCCACATTCACCAAGAAAAGGCTGAGCGAGAATATTCATAGCAGCTTTGTCCATAATTCTCAAATCCTGGAAGGAGCCCACATGTCCATCAGTAGATAAACTGTGATATATTCATGCAATGGAATATTTCCCAGCAATGAAAAGAATGACTTGTTGATACACATAAGAATGTGGGAAATCACACAATCACCCCCAAGAGTGAGAGAAGGCTTACAGAAAAGATTTTCTACTGGATGTTTCCATGAATATGGAATCCCGAAACTCAAGGAAAAACTGATCTATGGTTGCTTAGATCACAGTCAAAATCGTGGTTGCTTTTCGAAGCTGGAGTCCAGGATTGACTAGGAGGGACATGAAGGAATTTTCTGAACTTTGAAAACTACTATATTCTGATATGGATTTACATGTGCATTTGTCAAAACTCAGCAAAGGAACACTTAAGATCTGTGCATTTCATCATGTATATATCATGTTTTCACCTCAAAAGGCTTCCCTGATAGCTCAGTTGGTAAAGAATCCACCTGCAATGCAGGAGACACTGGTTCGATTCTTGGGTCAGGAAGATACCCTGGAGAAGGGATAGGCTACCCACTCCAGTATTCTTGGGCTTCCCTTGTGGCTCAGCTGCTAAAGAATCTGCCTGCAATGTGGGAGACCTGAGTTTGATCCCTGGGTTGGGAAGATCCCCTGGGGAAGGGAAAGGCTACCCACTCCAGCATTCTGGCCTGGAGAATTGCAGGGACTGTATAGTCTATGGGATCACAAAGAGTCAGACACGACTGAGCGAATTTCTCTTTCACTTCATCTCAAAAAGGGAACTATAAATAAATATTGAACTCTAGTTAGAGATGAACACATATGTTTATACTTGTTTTCCATACATCTGTCTTAAAAACTGTCTGTAGGACACACCTCATCCTTTTGGTTATAACTTTGCAGCTCTGTTTTGTGTGACTGCAAGATCTTAATTTCTTCTTCCACATTTAATGGTCCTTCCTGAACCCTCATATATCACCTAGTCCTAAAGACAGGAGGCAGTATTTCTTGAGCTTTCACAAACCCCAGCCACTGGCTCAGGCACTCAGCCTGTGTCTTCTCATTTCACCTTCACAATAACCTTGTGAAGGCGGAATTATTCTTCTCATTTTACAAATATGGAAATGGAGCCTCAGATCCTAAGGTAACCCAACCAGTGTGACTCAGATAATAAGATAGGGTTTTTACGTGGAGAATAAATGGCATTCTTTCAGGCTTTATCTTTTAGAATAAAACCACTTTATTTTAGAATAAAACCATGAGAGTGCTGTGCTCAGTTGTATCCAACTCTTTGAGGCCCTATGTACTGTAGCCTGCCAGTCTCCCCTGTCCCAGGAATTTTCCAGGCAAGAATACAGGAGTGGGTTGCCATTCCCTACTCCAGGGGATCTTCCTGACCCATGGATTGAACCCAAGTCTCTTGCATCTCCTGAAATGGCAGGCAGATTCTTTACCACTAACACCACCTGAGAAGCCCCAGAACCATTGGAATTAATTCTATTTCAAATGAAAACTTTTCATTACAATAAAAGTGGCAAATGCTTTCATTTTATAATAGAAGAATCAGCCATCTATTTGTTCTAGGTTCTGGGGAAGTAAAATGCTTACAGTCTGGATGAAGGGTTACTTTTAATTCATTGATTTTTCTCCCCTACTTTAATCTCATAGTTTATAAATAACATGAGCAGTGGCTTGGATTTATTTTTTCAGCCTCCAGGAGAAGATAGGTTCAGAGTGACCTCCCAGGGGCCAACCTGCTTCATCAGACTTGCTGCATGATGAGGCCAGGCTCTGAAAGATGGGTGGGCACCTGGGTGGCTCTGCTTGGCACCTCCAAGCTGGGCCAAGTGCAAGTCTACAGCCATTCATCCTCAGCCTGTCCTCCTCGCCCCAGGCAGTTGCTGTCCTGCCCTGGAAGAAGATACACCAGGAAGAAAAGGCAGCAGGTGGGTCAGAGAGTGGGCGGGGTGTCACAGGGGGCACGCCATGTAGGACATATCTGCTGTGAACCCAGTTTATGTTCAGAGTTTGCAAATCCAACTACAGACTGGAGACTTGTCAACCTGGGCTCTGTTGTCTCATCTCGAGGATGTGACCTGCAGGGTCATGGAAGGACAGGGACTGTCACTCAACAGGCTATAACCTGGCATCACTCCCTACTGCTTCTGTTGGCCAGAATGCGGTCCAGTTACCCTAATCCAACTGCAAAAGAAGGCCAAGGAATGCATGCTTCATCTGTGCAAAGGAAGGAGAAAGGCCACTTTCCTGTTTCCTATATTCAACAGCAGCCCATCCCAACCCCACACACCTCATCCCTCTACCTCACTTTCCCTCCATTTCTCTTTCCCATTGCTCTTCTTCACACATTGAGACAGTAACAGACAGGAAGGCCAGGGGTCTCCCAATGGAGGAAATAGGCTGCAAGTGTCAGACATTTTTTATCTCTCTCTTAAGCAGCAGGAGGAAACAAACAGGTGTTAGATTTTTTTCCCTTCTCTATACAAAGTTAAAAAGAGGTTTCCTTTAAAATTCTGTGTTGCCATGATGACACCTGGTTCCACCTGAACTTAACTTTTCTCAAACCTTGAGCTAATCAATGCGTTTTTCTTATGGGAATGTTTGTTTTAAGCTATGTTAATGAACTCACACCCTAGTAAAGTAATGCTCAAAATCCTCCAAGCCAGGCTTCAGCAATACATAAACCATAAACTTTCAGATGTTCAAGCTGGTTTTAGAAGAGGCAGAGGAACCAGAGATCAAATTGCCAACATCCGCTGGATCATCGAAAAAGCAAGAGAGTTCCAGAAAAACATCTATTTCTGCTTTATTGACTATGCCAAAGCCTTTGACTGTATGGATCACAAGAAACTGTGGAAAAATCTGAAGGAGATGGGAATACCAGACCACCTGACCTGCCTCTTGAGAAACTTGTATGCAGGTCAGGAAGCAACAGTTAGAACTGGACATGGAACAACAGGCTGGTACCAAATAGGAAAAGCAGTATGTCAAGGCTGTATATTGTCACCCTGATTATTTAACTTATATGCAGAGTACATCTTGAGAAACGCTGGGCTGGAGGAAGCACAAGCTGGAATCAAGATTGCTGGGAGAAATATCAATAACCTCAGATATGCAGATGACACCACCCTTATGGCAGAAAGTGAAGAACTAAAGAGTCTCTTGATGAAAGTGAAAGAGGAGAGTGAAAAAGTTGGCTTAAAGCTCAACATTCAGAAAACTAAAATCATGGCATCTGGTCCCATCACTTCATGGGAAATAGATGGGGAAACAGTAGAAACAGTGGTTGACTTTATTTTGGGGGGCTCCAAAACCACTACAGATGGTGACTGCAGTCATCAAATTAAAAGACGCTTACTCCTTGGAAGGAAAGTTATGACCAACCTAGACAGCATATTAAAAAGCAGAGACATTACTTTGCCAACAAAGGTCCATCTAGTCAAGGCTATGGTTTTTCCAGTGGCCATATATGGATGTGAGAATTGGACTATAAAGAACGCTGAGTGTCAAAGAATTGATTCTTTTGAACTGTGGTGTTGGAGAAGACTCTTGAGAGTCCCTTGGACTGCAAGAAAATCCAACCAGTCTATCCTAAAGGAGATCAGTCCTGGGTGTTCATTGGAAGGACTGATGTTGAAGCTGAAACTCCAATATTTGACCACCTGATGAGAAGAGTTGACTCATTGGAAAAGACCCTGATGCTGGGAAGGATTGAGGGCAGGAGAAGGGGACGACAGAGGATGAGATGGTTGGATGGCATTACCAACTCAATAGACATGAATTTGAGTAAACACCAGGTGTTGCTGATGGACAGGGAGGCCTGGTGTGTCGTGGTTCATGGGGTGGCAAAGAGTCAGACATGACTGAGCAATACATAGTTCATTCAGTCGAACTGAACTGAATGAACTATGCATTTACCCTAGACTCTGTCTTCAAGTTGGTTCTGTCTAAGACTCAGAACCAACTTGACAAACCAGTATGTTTTACTCATTCAAATGTTCTCTTCAGTTCAGTTCAGTTCAGTTGCTCAGTCATGTCCAACTCTTTGTGACTCCATGGACTGCAGCATGCCAGGCCTCCCTGTCCATCTCCAACTCCCAGACCTTACCCAGACTCATGTCCATTCAATCCGTGATGCCATCCAACCATCTCATCCTCGTCAATCCCTTCCCCTCCAGCCTTCCATCTTTCCCAGCAACAGGGTCTTTTCCAATGAGTAAGTTCTTCATATCAGGTGGCCAAAGTATTGGAGTTTCACCTTCAGCATCAGTCCTTCCAATGAATATTCAAGACTGATTTCCTTTAGGATGGACTGATTGGATCTCCTTGCAGTCCAAGGGACTCTCAAGAGTCTTCTCCAACACCACAGTTCAAAAGCATCAGTGTTCTCTTAAGCTATGTTAATGAGACTGTATTTGCTTGGAAACCTGCTTTTCTTCAAGATTCATGTTAATCATTTTATGGCCCGTGACAACTCACCTTGCACCAATGTTATCTCCAAATGCATGTTGTGGGTGAGGGACCATGTTGTGGGTGAGGGGCCTTGTGCCAGTCTCTGAGTTTTGAGACATTTCCTTTCTCTGATTGGCAGACTACTAGTTGCTGGAGAAGGAAATGGCAACCCACTCCATCATTCTTACCTAGAGAATCCTGTGGACAGAGGAGCCTGGTGGGCTGCTGTCCATAGGGTCACATAGAGTTGGACATGACTGAAGCAGCTTAGCATGCATGCATGCATGCATTGAAGAAGGAAATGGCAACCCACTCCAGTATCCTTGCCTGGAGAATCCCAGGGACAGAGGAGCCTGGTGGGCTGCCTTTTATGGTGTCGCACAGAGTCAGACATGACTAAAGCGACTTAGCAGCAGCAACAGCAGTAGTTATATAACATCCGGCTAAAGACGAGCAGCGGGGACACTCTTTCTGTCCCCTTCTGATGTCTATGTCAGAAGCGTTCTCTCTTTTATACTTAACTGAAATTTTATCACACAAAGCCTCTGAGCGACCAAGCCTTGTCACTGGCCCCAGATTGAATTCCTCTCCTCTGGAGGCCAAGAATCCTGGCATCTTTCATGGCTCAGCAAAAACCTTTCAACATCATATATATTTATTTATATGTGAATTTATGTATTTATTATGCTCCTGTTAGTTCTCCCCTACAAATAACATAGGCTCCACTCAGTTAGGGATTTCTGTCTGTTTTGTTTATGGGCCCAGCAGGGTACCTGGTACATGTGTTGGTTAAAGAGACATTTCCTAGTGCTTCCTAAGGTCCTCATGCTCCCCACCCCTTCCCTTTCCAGCTCCATCACTTCCCCATCAGCTGCCTGCTGAGAGCCTGTTCATCCTTCAAGCTTCAGCCAGGATCCCCCTGCTTTATGAGATCTCCAGGACCTCCCAGTCCTCCTGCAGAACTTGTTCCAATTTCTACAATGCCTCTATCCCACTATTTCACAGAAGTTAGGTACCTTCCTGATGAAACAACAAGCTCCATCAAGACCAGGAATGTGGGACTTCCCTGGTGGCCCAGTGGTTAAAACCCCACACTCCAAATGCAAGGGACCTGGTTTCAGTCCCTGGTTAGGGAACTAGATTCCACCTGCTTCAACTAAGACCAGTGCAGCCCAAAACAAAAATACAAAGAAAATGAACATATTAAAGACTTCATGGTGCCAGCTGAATGAATGCACAAACACTTGGAGTGGCCAACCAACCCTTCACAATGTGGGCTGTCTTTAAAATGCATGAAATTTGAATGTAGACTGGGCAGCAGATGATATTGTTAAATTAGGTGCAAAAATTTGGCATTAGAGTTAGATCATGTACAGTTATGTATGTTAGTGAGAAATACATCCTGGCATTTATAGGCGAACTAAGAACATGTCTGACATTTGCCTTAAAATAAAAATTAAAAAGTGTGTTAGGAAGAAGCATGCTTACCTAATGGGAAAAGATATTTGCGCATGGTATATCCAATAAGGAGTTAAAATCCAAAAAATACAAAGAACTCATACAACTCAACAACAAGAAAACAAACAACCTAGTTCAAAAATGTGCTGAGAGCTGAACAGATATTCTTTCCAGAGATGTGTAGACGGCCAGCAGATGTGTGGAAAAATGTGCCACATCACTAATTATTAGAGAAATATAAATGAAAACCACAATGAGATATCACCTCATGCCTGGTAGAATGGCAGCTATCAAAAAGACAAGAAATGACAAGTGTTGGTGAGGATGTAAAGAAAAGGAACCCTTGTACTCTATAGACAAATGTAAACTGGTGCAGCCACTATGGAATAGTATGGAGATCCCTCAAAAAATTAAGAACAGAATTATCGTATGATCCAGTTATCCCACTTCTGGGTATTTATCCAGAGGAAATGAAAACATGAACTCTAAAAGATATATGCACCCCTAGGTTCACTGCAGCATTGTTTACAATAGCCAAGATATGGAAACAACTTAAGTGCCCTTTGATGGGTGAAGGGAGAAGAATATGTGATACACACACACTGGTTGTATACACAGTGGAATATTACTCAGCCATTAAAAAAAGACAAAATCTTGCCATTTGCAACAACGTGGATGAGCCTTGAAGGTATCATGTTAAATAAAGTAAGTCAGAGAAAGGCAATGATCATACGATTTCACTCACATGTGGAATATGAGAAATAAAAAATAAACACACACACAAAATAAATGAATAAACCAAACCAAAGCAAAAATGTTGATACAGAGAACAGGGTAGTGATCCCCAGAGGGGAAGGGGAGGAGCGGGGGAAATGATGGAGAGAATCAAGTGTGTGGTGACAGATAGAAACCACATGTTCAGTGGTGAAGACCTACGGGGCATATGGAAGCAGAAATACAGTGTTTTTCATGTGAAACATACAATGCTATAAACCAATGTTCCCTCAATAGACAACCTGTAAGGTAGGCCTATGAAGAGACAAGGTGGGGAAACCTTCATCCCTGGTGAACTGTGAACCTTACACTGTTCTCCGCATCAGTGTGGACGTTTGAAATCTCCTTCATAAAACTGAAAAGCAAGCAACGCGATGGCACCCTGGGTGTCATCGTCTGGGCTCCTGCATTGCGGCCCCATCCTCAGGCCAGGCCCTGCCGTAAAACATCTCAGCTTTCTGCTTCCCACGAAAGTCATCTGAGCTCAGAAAGTGTAGATTGAGTGTGGAGATTAAGATTGAAACCAGGAAGGCCTGACCACAGGACAGTCCCTCTGAGGAATGAGGGCTTGTAAAACCACTTCATTCAACTCCCTCGTGAATGGAATCCATGAATCACAGGTTGAGTGAGTTTCCTAACTTCACTCAGCAAAGCAATAGTGACACCAGAAGTAAAACCCAGGTCTGGGGCACCTAGAGCCAGCTTCCCTCCACTCCCCCAGTCTCCGATCTGTCTGTGAAGAGTGTGCATGTTATGGACATCTTTCAAATACTTTCCCTTACCTAAACTCTTCAGAGAGGGAGGCCTAGAAGACAGACTGGTATGTGCTGGTTAGGTGGATAAATATTTGTAAAATACTGAGCATGGCTCCAACATACAGTCAAACTCACTAAACATCCATCGGGGAAAAATGGAGACCCGTGAGTCTGCGGAGCTGTGGTGGAAGGGTCGTGTGTGAGGAAAATGCTCCTGACCAAGAAGCAGAGGAAGGCTGCTGGCCCCCCACCGTCCGCCCCCAGGTCAGAGCAGTCTTACCAGGGTCGGGGGCATTTTAACATGGCGCCCAGGTCAGCGCTGCTCCCGCACAAGCTGTTCATTGACTGGTTGCCATCTGCAGGCACTCAGTGTTCATCACCGGCTGCTCTCAGCAGTCCCTCTTTTTCCTCAGATAAAGGCAATGAGGCTCAGAGAGAATGCACTTACCGAGGACTGTGCACCCGGTAAGTGATCGACCCAGGACCGGAATCGAGTCTGTCCAGTCTCAGATTCTCCTCTTTCCACCCTGCAGAGCTGCATGTGAGGGATCCGAATGATTTTGGCCAACTAAGGATCACTGGTAAAGGAGGCAGAGGCGACTGACATCCTGACACAAGACGGCGGCCAGTGAAAAGGGGGACAGATAGTGTAGCCTCTCAGCTCCCCGACAGGGGCTCTGATTGATGCTGTGTCTCCTATAGACTCAGGGACCCTCCCAGGAGCTAGCAGGAGAGGCGACGGTGACAGGTAGGTGGTCTATGGATCACTCACTCACAGCCGCCAAGTCCAACTGTGTGGATCAAAGTGCCTAAACCCTTTTCACCTGCGTCTTCTACCAGCTCCACAGAGGAGACGGGGAGATGAGAGGGGACAGGGTCGAAGAGCCATCTCTTCCCTCCAAGAATGTCGTTCTGCTCTGAGTGCCTCTCCAGCCCCGCTTCTAGCCTGTTTCTTGATCAGCACCCCTCCTCACCCTCACTCCAGCCCCACACAGAGAAAGACAGACACATGTGCGTGCATGCACACACACACAGAGACACACACACTGCATATTCTTCCCAGATCTGTTTTACAGACAATAAATCTCAGCCCAAGCAGACGCAATGTATGCACTGTCATCCACAAGGGACCTACAGAAACCACAATTGGCTCCTAGAAAAGAATCACATTAAAAATAAAGAATAAATGAAAACACATGGTCACAAACAAACAAACAAAAAAAACCTATGCACGGATGTTCAGAGAGCATTATCTGTAATAGTCCGGTGGAAACTACCCAGTGTCCATCAGCGGACAAATGGGTAAACAACAAGTTTCCCCACACAGTGGAATATTTTTCTACCTTAAAAAGGAATGACGTGCTGACATGTGCAACAATGGATGAACCTTGAAAACATGATGCTCGGTGAATGAAGCCAGACCCAAAGGGTCACATATTGCATGATTCCATTTCTATCCCATGTCCAGAACTGGCAAATCCATGGGGACAGAGAGCAGATTAGTGAGGGGATGGAGGAAGAGGGGTTACTATAAAACCGTGTGGGGTTTCTACTGGGTGTGATGAAAATGTTCTAAAATTAACTGTGGTGGTGGCTGTGCAAATTATTTCAGTACAGTAAAAGCTATGGTATTATACACTTTCAAGGGGTTGATTGTACAGTATGTGAATTGTATCACAGTGAAGCTGTTACTCAAATTAAAAACGAATGCTAAAATCTCCTTAACTTCTGAGGAACCTGCACAGTTAACTTTCAGAAGCCTTGAGAAACATGCGGGGCTAAAATAATGAAACTGGCTACCTTTAAGAAAGATTGTATAGTAACACATATACTGATGTCAAAGCTGAAACTCCAATACTTTGGCCACCTGATGCGAAAAGCTGACTCATTTGAAAAGACCTTGATGCTGGAAAAGATTGAGGGCAGGAGGAGAATGGGACGGCAGAGGATGAGATGGTTGGATGGCATCGCTGACTCGATGGACATGGGTTTGGGTAAACTCCAGGAGTTGGTGATGGACAGGGAGGCCTGGCATGCTTCGGTTCATGGGGTCTCAAAGAGTCAGACACAACTGAACTGAACTCATATATATGGACTCTAGAAAGTTGGTACTGATGAATTTATTTGCAAGGCAGCGATGGAGAAAGAGACATAGAGAACAGACTTATGGACTTGGGGAGAGGGGAGGAGAGGGTGAGATGTATGGAGAGAGTGTCATGGAAACTTACATCACCGTAAGTAGAATAGATAGCCAATAGGAATTTGCTGTATGTCTCAGGGAACTCAAACAGGGGCTCCGTATCAGCCTAGAGGGGTGGGGTGGGGAGGGAGATGGGAGGGAGTGGGCATATGTACACCTGTTGCTGATTCATGTTGATGTTTGACAGAAAACAACAAAATTCTGTAAAGCAATTATCCTTCAATTAAAAATAATTTAAAAAAATAATAATGAAACTGGCTCTCTTTAGATACTCTGGTGGAGTGACCCATGATAAAACCCCCAGAAGCCCCAGCTCAGGGAACACGCTGCCCACAGGCGTGCAACACAGGTAACAGGACCCCAAGTGGGGAAACCAGGGAGAGCCGGACCTCAGGTTGACTCTGTCCCCTCTCCCCAGTCAAGAAACACAGGCCGGTTCCTTAAGTTAGACAGTTGTCTATAAAATGGAGAGGGAAGGAATAGCAGTAGTAGATGTGCCTTAAATGAATCCTGGGCACGTAGTGTGAGTTCAAAGAGGGGACTGCTGCAGAGACCGTTACTGCGCCATCCGAAAAACAGACCTGGACAGTCGAGACGTGGCTGATGGGAGGAAGGCATCGTGTCTTCAGTTCAGTGTTCCAGGCATCTTCGGGGGAGGTTTTCGAGGGTCTGTGCGCAACATGAGGGGGTCTGTCATCCTCTTGTGTGAAGCCCAGAGCGGCAGAGTCCGGTGGGTACATCTGCACAAGGCCGCAGAGACAGGATGTTACGACAGCATCCCACCCAGCCCATCATTCGCGCGGCTTTGCCTGAGACATCTCTCTGCATTGTTTCCTGTTTTCATCATCAAGCCTGACCTGAACCTGTCCTAAAACGCTACGTGCCGGACAGGACACCCACAAAGTGCAAAAGGGAGAAACTGAATCTCTACACTCAAGGAGCCTGGCAATTCCAGGGGGTGGGAGGGGCTGCTACTTGCACGCCAGTTTTACAGATAGAGAAACTGAGGCCAGGAGAGGCTACATGACCTGCCCAAGGGCTCAGAGCTATTTCAGGTGCTAGCAATGTTGAGAGCAACGTGCTGAGTGCCAGCCTCAGGCTGTCTTCCACTGGGTCTGAGTTCTCTCCTTCAGACACCTGAGCATGGGTTTAAGACTGTTGGTGGCACCATTTGCCTCACAAATGACCAAGCACCGAGGAGACTCACCAGGACCGCTGTGTAATTTGCAGGAACCAATGCAACATGCAAATGCAGGACCCCTTGTTCAAAAATCTTAAGGATTTCAAGATGGCCAGACTAAAGTGTAAACTGAGCCCAGGGCTTTTCTAAGCACAGATCCCACAGCCCTGAAGCCACCCTGTCCCATCACTGTCTCACAGATGCCCAGATACATGAAACAGATGGGTCTCTGAGCAGGAAAGGAATTCTCCTGGGCTGGGCTGTGGCTCGCTCTGACCCTAACATCCAGCCGCCTGCCCTGTGCACGTGGATCTCTTGGGCCAGCTGACCCAGCATCCTTCAGCATTTCCAGATCTGCAGATGTGAAGTTTCTGGGCTGACACTGCACTGTTTTCTTTGCATGAGAAATCCAGTCTCCCAACCAAGCTTCAACAGCAGTGACACATGGATCCATTAACGAACCCCCAGGCATGGAGAAGAGGAAATATCTACTCAGAGCTCCGGTGTGTTGGGGCTTCATTTGTCTTATTCAGCTCTCTTCTTCCCTAGTTTGCAGTGCCCTGTAGCTGTCTTGCAGAAATACAAGACAGGCAACCAAAAACTGGTTAATCTTTCCATCCACCATAGAAGTCTTCTTTTTCTTGAATAATAGGTTACATAGAAATTGCAGACAAGCCAGCAGCTACTAGCATTTCAACAATCAGAAAGATAATTGGATTTGGTGTACGATGCAGGAAGCTCAAACATGGTGCTCTGTGACAACGTAGAGGGGTGGGATGGGGTAGGAGGTGAGAGGGAGGTTCAAGAGGGAGGGGACATACGTATACCTAGGGCTGATTCATGCTGATATGTGGCAGAAACCAATACCATATTGTGAAGCAATTATCCTCCAATTAAAAATGTTAAAGAGAGAGAGAAAAGAAAGATAATATGATATTAATTGGGCACCAGAAGCAGACTGAAGTGAATTAATTGTGAGTTAGTTGTGAGGCTTCACCAGGTCAAAGCCCCTCTGTCATGGGTGAATTGCTCCAACCCCCAGGACCTCAGAATGCGATCTTATTCAGACATAGAGTTGTTGCGGATATAATAAGACGAGCAAAGATAGTGAAGGACAGGGAAGCCTGGCATGCTGCAGTCCATGGGGTCACAAAGAAGTGGACATGACTGAGCCTCTGAACAACAAGAGGAGGTCGCACTGAAGTAGGTCAGTCCTGGGTGTTCACTGGGAGGACTGATGTTGAAGCTGAAGCCCCAGTACTTTGACCACCTGATGTGAAGAGCTGACTCATTTGAAAAGACCCTGATGCTGGGAAAGATTGAGGGCAGGAGGAGAAGGGGACGACAGAGGATGAGATGGCTGGATGGCATCACCAACTCAATGGACATGTGTTTCGGTGAACTCTGGGAGTTGGTGATGGACAGGGAGGCCTGGCATGCTTCGGTTCATGGGGCCTCAAAGAGTTGGACATGACTGAGCGACTGAACTGAACTGACACTGAAGTAAGGTGGATCTTAATCCAATATGACCATATGGATTTTTTATTATGTATTTAGAAATTTTCTTCTGGCTGCGCCATGTGATATACAGGGTCTTAGTTTCCCAGCCAGGGATTGTATCCACGCCCCCTGAGGTGGAAGCACAGAGTCTTAGCCACTGGGCTAACAGGGAGACCCATCGTCTGTATGCAGTCAGAAGCATCTGCGAGAGGAATGGAGACCTGGACTCAGACTACACAATCCGCGAAGAAGCTCCTGCCGTTCAGAGCCTCAGAGGTTGGGAGCCAGAGCCACAAACTGGCTGTGCTTGTTTGCTGGTACACACACACACGTGTGCACACGTGTGCCTGCATATACATGTGCATACATATATTCACACACACCTGTATACACAGGACAGCGTGTGTGTTTGTACTGGTGTATATGTACATTATATATATATACACACACACACACAGTTTTTTACCTGCATGCTTCCATGTATTGCTTGCTAAGTCACTCCAGTCGTGTCCAACTCTTTGTGATGCTATGGACTGTAGCCTGCCAGGCTCCTCTGTCCATGGGCTTCTCCAGGCAAGAACACTGGAGTGGGCTGCCATTTTCATCTCCAGGGGATCTTCCTGACCCAGGAATTGAACCCTCATCTCTTACTTCCCTTACATTGGCAGGCAGGTTCTTTACCACTAGCACCACCTTGGAAGTCCACATATGCGTATGTGTATCTATATATAACTGTATATAGATACACACACACATACTGGTATATGGATCTATATATACATGTTATGGGTCTTCCCATATATACATATTGGTATATGTATTGATATGTAGTTATGTTGAAGGAAATGCCAACCCACTCCAGTACCCTTGCCTGGAAAACCCCATGGACGGAGAAGCTGGTTAGGCTACAGTCCATGGGGTCGCAAAGAGTCGGACACGACTGAGCGAGTTCACTTTCACTTTTCTATGTATGTGTACATGTATTTACTACTAAGTATGATATGTGTATATATTTTTCTGGCATGTATTTATGTGTGTTTCTTGGCGTGCGCACAAGGAGCACACAGAATGCTCCTTGGTGGACCATACATCCCCTAGTTCCCAGTTGCCACTGCTCCCTTCTGCCCTGCACTTTGAGGTCTGTTCTCCGCACTAATTTGCACGTAACGGTGCAGAGTTCTGACCCAGCAGCGTCACCTGCTGGTCACCTTGGTATTTCTGGCAGAATCTGACTGGCAACCTGCGTTCCAAGGGTTCCGAGGGTTGACCCCAGGGGACAGGCGCTCTAAGGGAAGCCCCCAGAATCACAGGGCCCTCAGATGACCCCAGAAGCCCATTTGCTCCTGTGGAGATGGATTCAAAGTGCCGGAACCACCAAGAAGTCAGTGATTCTGGATGAGGGGGAAGGCCGAACCCTTAAGGAACATGAAGTCTGGGTAACCCCAGGAAGTGGGGAGAGTCTCCACCCAGGAAGGCAAGTTTGCTGGGCACCAGCTGGCACTTCTGACCCACCTCAGCCCCACACCCGACCCCATGGCCAGGTCCCAGAGATGACATCTGGCAGGGGCAGGGGGCAGAATTTCGAGTGCAGGGTAGAGGGTAATGGGAGTCTAATCCAGGAGGAGGGAAGGTTCCAGGGGGCCCTGGGGAGTGAATTAGTCCCTGAAGAACCTGGAGGGAAGTTTTAGAAGAATCAAGCCAGAGACCCAGACATCAGGGTGTGGAAAAGGTCCCCCAAGCCTGCTCACCAGAGCAAGTGTGGGCAAATCATGGGGGCAGAGCCAGAGAGGAGCAGGGAACACCCCCACTGCCACCCTCCTGGCTGGAGCCCCTGGCGGCACCCACGGGCAGCCAGTCAGCGAGCTCACCACCTCCCTGTGGCTTCATCCCTACCGTGACCATCATCCCTTGGTGCCTCCTCCCCTCAAGTGGTGCCTGCTTCCTTACAGGGCTCTTGTCCTGCCTTTGGGATCGTCCCAGGCGAGCACACTCCTCCCCCGGAAGACAAAGCCCCCATCTAACTGAGCAGAGCCTGCAGCTCCTGGAAGGCAAGGTCAGCCTGGCGTTCCTCCTGCCTCTTCCCAGCCTGGGTGCCTTGGGTCTCAATCATGTAGTCGCCTGGGTCTCAGGTCCTCCAACTGTAAAACAAAGAAGTTAGGGGACTTCCCTGGCAGTCTAGTGGTTAAGACTTCCCCTTCTAGTGCAGGCGGTGTGGGTTCAGCTCCTGGCTGGGGAGCTAAGATTCCACATGGCTCACAGTCAAAAGGACAAAACATAAAAAAAAAAAAAGAAACAATATTGTAACAAATTCAATAAACATTTTTTTAAAAATTGTCCACATCAAAAAAATCTTTAAAAAAAAAATAAAGAGGTTAGACTGGATTGTTTTGAAAAGCTTTAATGTTCCATTGTTCTCCAAAAGCTGAAAAGCCATCTAGCTAAGATTTTGATAACATTAAGGATTGATAAGTAGGTACACATGTGATCTAAATATATACATGTATAAATAGGTATAGAATATAGATGTCAATGTGTGTATACAAAGACACACATATTCTGCTGAGAGTCTGGGAGCCATGACCCCTAAGAAGCACACTTGGAACCTAGATCAGTTCAGTTCAGTGGCTCAGTTGTGTCCGACTCTTTGCGACCCCATGGGCTGCAGGTTTCCCTGTCCATCACCAACTCATGGAGCTTGCTCAAACTCATGTCCATCACATCGGTGATGCCATCCAACCATCCCATCCTCTGTCGTCCCTTTCTCCTCCTGCCTTCAATCTTTCCCAACATCAGGGTCTTTTTCAATGAATCAGTTCTTCACATCAGGTGGCCAAAGGATTAGAGTTTTAGCTTCAGCATCAGTCCTTCCAGTGAATATTCAGGACTGATTTCCTTTAGGATGGACTGGTTTGATTTCTTTGCTGTCCAAGGGACTCTCAAGAGTCTTCTCCAACACCACAGTTTAAAAGCATCAATTCTTCAACGCTCAGCTTTCTTTATAGTCCAACTCTCATATCCATACATGATTACTGGAAAAACTTTAACTTTGGCTTGATGGACCTTTGTTAGCAAAGTAATGTCTCTGCTTTTTAATATGCTGTCTAGGTTGGTCATAACTTTTCTTCCAAGGAACAAGCATCTTTTAATTTCATGGCTTCAGTCACCATCTGCAGTGATTTTGGAGCCCAGAAAAATAAAGTCAGCCACTGTTTCCATTGTTTCTCCATCTATTTCCCATGAAGTGATGGGACTGGATGCCATGACCTTCGTTTTCTGAATATTGAGTTTTAAGCCAACTTTTTCACTCTCTCTCACTTTCATCAAGAGCCTCTTTAGTTCCTCTTCACTTTCTACCATAAAGGTGATGTCATCTGCGTATCTGAGGTTATTGATATTTCTCCCAGCAATCTTGATTCGAGCGTGCCCTTCATCCAGCCCAGGATGTACTCTTTCTCATGACGTACTCTGCATATAAGTTAAATAAGCAGGGTGGCAATATACAGCCTTGACGTACTCCTTTTCCTATTTGGAACCAGTCTGTTGTTCCATGTCCAGTTGCTTCTTGACTAGCATAGAGATTTCTCAGGAGACAGGTCAGATGGTCTGGTATTCCCATCTCTTTCATAATCTTCCACAATTTATTGTGATCCACACAGTCAGAGGCTTTGGCACAGTCAATAAAACAAAAGTAGATGATTTTCTGGAGCTCTCTTGCTTTTTTGATGATCCAGTGCATGTTGGCAATTTGATCTCTGATTCCTCTGCCTTTTCTAAATACAGCTTGAACATCTAGATACTGACTGTAAGTTCTATTCCCCACTAGGTGGACTGGGGCTCCTTGGAGAACTGGCTGCTTCCATGGCATGGGCAGAGGAAGAATGGAATGAACTTGGGTTATCTTACTGCACCAGAAAATGAGGAGCACTCAGTTTGAGGGAGCACATCAAAAGGACACAGAAGCCAGCTCCAGGGGCTCCTGGAGCCAAATCTGAGACAATTTGCACAAAGACATACAATAGAAATGGATTGTAACCCACTCAGTAAACGGAATAGAGAGAAATAAACAGAAAGTCTGATGAGGAAGTGGATATTCAGAGTGTCAACATATCCCTCCACAGAATATTCATTAATTGCAAAGGTAACTTGCAGGGAGAAACCAGGCAGTCACCACTGTAACCAGCGGATATACCATAAGCATGACATCCATCGTTAATAGGACAAACTGAAGTCATGTGCCACATAGCAGCACTTCTGGGATGTTCCTGCCAAAGATTTTAAACCTGAATCCCATCACAAAGGAACAGCAGACACACTCAAACAGAGACAGGCCACAGACAAACAAATCCTTAATCCTCCAATTGTCAAAGTCATGAAAGTCAGGCTTTCCTTAGCTTAACGTGGAGGAATTGCTCCAGACTGCAGGGGACCATGGAGCCCACAGCCAGATGCAGTGCAGATCAGAACTGCATCCCTTACAACGAAGCAATCACGGGGACAGGTGGTGAGACTGGAACAACAATGCCACGTCGCAATGGCTGTGTCGTGACTAAATAGGAGGAAGTCTTTATTTGCAGGAAATACACTGAAGCATTGAGGGGAGGACTGACATGCTACAGTCCAATGGATCACAGAGTCGGACACAACTGAGCGACTGAATTGAACTGATTCAGGGGTGACGGAGCATCATGTCAACATATCCTCAGACAATTCTAGAAAAAATATGTAGTTTGTGTTGAGACTTTTCTGTAAGTTTAAGATTTTTTTTTGCATTTTTAAAAAATGACATCAGTTCAGTTCAGTTCAGTCACTCAGTCATGTCCGACTCTTTGCAATCCCATGGACTACAGCCCTCCAGGCCTCCCTGTCCGTCACCAACTCCAGGAGTTTACTCAACCTCATATCCATTGAGTCGATGATGCTGTCCAATCATCTCATCCTCTGTCATCCCCTTCTCCTCCTGCCTTCAATCTTTCCCAGCATCAGGGTCTTTTCCAATGAGTCAGTTCTTCGCATCAGGTGGTCAAAGATTTGGAGTTTCAGCTTCAACATTAGTCACCCACAAAACGATCTCTGGAAATTCCTGAGAAAGGAAAAGTAAGGGTCTCTTCTTTCCAATAAGGAATTGCAACCAAGAAAACCTTTCTAAGCGCAGGTACCCAGCCTAAGAATCTGGGCCCCCAAGGGGGCCTCCCTGGCCCCAGGCCTATCTTCCCTCAAACCCTGACAACACAGATGTCAGGAAAACACAACACCAGCATCCCAGCAGCCCAGCCCTGAAGAACATCAGAACTAGGGTTGTATCTGCTTTCACTGAGCACATGCTGTACGTAGGGAATTTGAAGTCAAAATCACTAGGAAGTGAATCTTAGCTCACATTCACTGTGTGATCTTGGGTGAGTCACTTAACCTCTCCGAGCCTCAGCTTTATGCTGTGTGTAATGTCTGCTTTGCTAGGCTATGGTGCAGATTAGAGAGGATTATGCAGAATGCTTGGTAGAATTGTGGTTTTCAGACATTAGACCTTTGGCAGGAGGCCTTTGAACCCCTTGGGAATCTTTGTAAGAAACACAGAGTTTTCATGCCTTCCTAGAGATTTTGATGAAGCTCTAGGAAGGCAGTTTCAGTTCTACCAGCTCTACATCCCCCTCACCCCCACCTCTGCTTAGATCAGATCAAACTATGTGCCATTTCCCAAATGCACATATTACTGTATCTTTGTACATGCCATTCACCCACACAAAATGCCCTTCCCCTTAGTTGGACTGGAAAACTCCTACACATCTTTCAAAACCCAGCTGAAATGTACCCTAACTTGGAAAACCTTTCCTGACCCCTACCTTTGTCTGATCAGTTGTTATTACATCAGTAAGAAATATACTTACCTTCCTTTGAAGGCAGGAGGAGAAGGGGATGACAGAGGATGAGATGGTTGGATGGCATTACTGACTGGATGGACACGAGTTTGAGTAAACTCTGGGGGTTGGTGATGGACAGGGAGGCCTAGCACGCTGCAGTCCATAGGGTCACAAAGAGTCGGACATGACTGAGCAACTGAACTGAACTGAACTTATGTACTTTACATTTCACAGTGAATGTCTTTTTTAAACAACCACACCAGGGACTAATTATTAGCCTTGTTTTCCTGTTTAATACAAAACAGCTGAGCCTCAAAGAGCCTAAGCTGCTTACCCCAGGTACCATAGCCGGCAGGGGCAGAGCCAGAACCACACCCCCAGGCAGCTCAACTCTTAAGCATCATTGTCTTGGCTCTTGTCTTCCACCAGGTGTGAGTTCTGGGATGTTAGGGACCAACTCCCCCTCATCCCTGATCCTCATTGTAATTCCTGAGACACAGCCAGTAGGGATCCCTAAACATTGGTCCCTGTCTCCCAGGTCCACACCTGGGCTTTCCCAGAGCTGGGACAGCTGGGAGCCTCTGGGTCCAGGTGAACCGGATGCTTGTAGAAGATGTAGAAGAGGAGAAAAGCATTCGCTTTTCTCAGGGTGCAGCTCTCAGTTCCACCAGACGATGGCGCCGCTGCACCATTCAGGCCCTGCCACAGCCCCAGCAGTTCCACTGTGGGGGTTCCACTGGGCAAGTGTCCATTCTGCTGGGATAGGCAGAATTTGCAAAACTGAGACTTCATGGATGAAAGAATTAATGTGCAAATGACAAAATAAAAAGAGAGAGAGCATGGAATTGATACTAAGGCACCCCCTCCTTCTTGGGGAAAATACCCTCCTTACTTAAGTAGGAGCTGACTTGTTAAAGCAGACAGCATGCCTGTGTGCTCTTATGGGAAAAGATACCGAAAATCACAACATTTAACCACAGACAGCTGAGTGCACACGAGCGTGCCCTGTGCAGTGGACTCTGTGATAGGGTGGATGAGACTCCAGTGTCCAGCTTCACGACAGTGACATCAGGGTCCCCTCAGCCTCAGTTACAGTATTGTGTCATTGACATATTATTCAAGTACATTTACAATTTTCCAAGCCTAGATTTGGTACACAGGCTCACATCCTCAGTCGCTCAGTCATGTCCGACTCTTCAACCCCATGGATTGTAGCCTGCCAGGCTCCTCTGTCCATGGAATTTTCCAGGCAAGAATACTGGAATGGGTAGCCATTCCCTTCTCCAGGGTATCTGCAGCATCCAAGGATCAAACCTGAGTCTCCTGTATCTCTTGTGTTGGCAGGCGGGTTCTTTACAGTGGAGCCACCAGGGAAGCCCAGATTTGGTACCCACAGTGCAACATAGCATTCCAGACGCAGATTGCTTTCTGCGGAGCCTGGCACAGGGACCATCATGCTGACATTTGGATGTGGGGACCTAGGAGGAGGTCTGGAAAACCCAGGACCAAGGGCTGAGATGGGGTGGTCTGGGCTGAGGACAACATGGTGCCTTTGAGGGGAGCCTGGCCCCTTCCTTACTCAGAAACATCTCTTCCAGGAAGGCCCTCCAGGAGCCAGAGCAGAACCGTCTTCCTCCATCCAGTATCCGCCACCCTCGCCCCACCAAAGCCTCCTCTTATTCCTCTGTATCCTCTCCTTGGAAATCTCACCCAGGTCTGGAGCCTTAAGTGTCCATCAAAGATGCTTCCAAGACACCATTACTGAACACAGAGGCATTCCATCAGCAAATAAACACACGCACAATCGGTGTTGGTGTGGTTACCCAAATCTACATGCTTCAGAAAATTGCCTAGACCTGCACACACAGACAACGTATGAATCCACTGAAATCTGAACCAGCTCCCTGGCTTTGATACTGTACTTATGCACGATGTCACCATCAAGCGAAACTGGATGAAATCCTAACTGTTCTTTATATTTTTCTTTACAACTTCCTGTGAATCTGCAATTATTTGAAATTTTAAAGGGTGTAGGGAAAGAGCAGTTAGCCAAGATGGCAATGGTCAGGCTCTCTCGCCCCATGTTTTATAAAAAAGTGACTTTGCCTGGTTATGTAACATCTGAGGTCATTTATAGCACTGTGCATGCACATCATGATGTATTCGCTTGGCCACGTGACACTTTCATTCTGTCATATATAGTGAAAGTCACTCAGTCATGTCCAACTCTTTGTGACCCCATGGACTACACAGTCCGTGGAATTCTCCAGGCCAAAATACTGGAGTGGGTAGCCTTTCCCTTCTCCAGGGATCAAACCCAGGTCTCCCACATTGCAGGCAGATTCTTTACCAGCTGAGCCACCATGGAAGCCCATCCTATATAAGCACCACCTGAAAAGCCCTTGCTGTGCATTGCAGTGGTGTCTACCGTTAGAGGATAAAGAATGTCTGCAGTTCCTTCGGCATCTTCTCCTAGCTTCTTCCCTTCTGCTCCCTAGCTCATGCCTTGTCTTCCCTGGGTTCAGTGAGCAGTGAGACAAAGCACTTCTTTTGAAAAAGGTGTCCAGCCCACGCCTCTGTCCTGGGCTCCAAGACTGTGTGTCCAGCCACCCTCCCCCAGTGAAGATTCCTGCAGCTTCCTCAAACTAGCAAGGTTGAGGAACCCCTTCACCTTCCCCACCCCCACCCCCATCCACTTGCTCCTGCGGCTTCCTGGTCTCCCCAGGAACTCCAGGCCACAGTCCAGACCCCCTGCCTGCAGCCCCAAGGCATTTTGTAAACACAAAAGCCATCCTAGCATTTGGCTTCCAGGTGCAGCACATGCTCAGCCACTGCTTTCAAGTCTGAGAGCGTGGCCTTTCCTGGTGACCCAGTGGGAAAGAATCCGACTGCAATGCAGGAGATGAGGGTTCGATCCCTGAGTTTGGAAGATCCCCTGGAGAAGGAAATGGCAACCCTCTCCACTATTCTTGTCTGGGAAATCCATGAACAGAGGAACCTGGAGGGCTACTTTCTACGGGATCGCAAAGAGTCAGACCGACTTATCGACTAAACAACAACATGGTCGTCAGGGAGGATCCATTCAGGTGGTGGCCTCACTCACTCAGGTTCTCTGAACCATGGAGGCCTCCATCTCGGTTGTCCTTGTTGGGCCTGCACAGCCTAGTTGTAGCAAGAATCTTGTTAAGTCAGTTGAGAAGGAACTCCACTCTCTAATCACCCTGAATATCTAATCAAATTCCAAGACTGATCCCCCAGGCCTGCCTCCAGCAAGAATCCAGTTTAACCAGAAACACCGCCGCCCCTGCCTTACCCCAAAGCTTCCTCTTAGCAATTTTCCGTTCACGGACCCCTACCTGGTCCCTGGGCCATAAATGCCCACGTGGCCAGGCTGCTCTCGGATTTGAGCCCGGTTCTGTCCGGAGGGCTCTTTTCCCCCCTGCAGTAACTGCTGGTTAAAATCTGCACTGACTGCTTTAACCACCGTCCAGCTCTGCGGCTCTTAGACAGCAGCTGAAGTAAAACTGAAGCTTGATATCAACCAGGCCTCAGAAACCAAGAGCCGGCACCCTGGGCTGGTGAGAGTCGAGATGTTTCAGTCTGGCAGACATGCGGGACTCATAAGGGTCTAGCTGGTCACATGTGTGTGTGCTAACACTCTTCAGTCACGTCCAACTCTTTGTGACCCCATGCACTGTAGCCCTCCAGGCTCCTCTGTCCATGGGATTCTCCAGGCAAGAATACTAGAGTGGGTTGCCATGCCAGGATCTTCCCGCCCCAGGGATCAAACCTGCATCTTTTATGTCTCCTGCGTTGGCAAGCAGGTTCTTTACTATGTCGACTAAAAAGATACACAACTTGAAAGCTGCGAGTTAAGTTTTATTTGGGGGCAAAATGAGGACTGCAGCCTGGGAGGCAGCACCTCAGGTAGCTCTGAAAGATTGCTCCAAAGAGGTAATGGGGAAAGCTCAAAACGTAAGATTTTGGTGATGGAGTTGAATGCAATCAAGCACTTTACAAGGTTTTCTGCTAGTCACAAGATCTGATGTCATCTTGAAGGGACTTAGTGCTTTTCTAGATACCAGAAGATGCAAAGACTGGGATCATGGGATCAGTTCCTGAAAATATCCAATATTTAAAGACCTGTCCCACCAGATTCCCTGCAGCACAGAGGGCCTCACTCTACCCTGAATAAGTCCCTCAGGCCATGTTCAAGGTCAACAGCTACAGCAGCACAAGGTTCAACCTCCGCCATACAATGAATCCGAGATGAAGTGTTGGGACAAGGAAGGAACTTTATTCCAGAGACAGCCGACCGAGAAGATGACAGGCTAGCGCCTCAAAATAACCATCTTGTCGGGGCTTGGATGTCAGATTCTTCTATGGATCTGAGATGGGGGAGAGGTGAAGAAACAAAGTAAAAAGACTATTCAGTCCTTGCAAATGTCCCCTAAAATGGCAAGTCTCCGGTAGGCGGTTGTGTTGGTTTTACTTCTTTGCTGTCCTTCACAGGTGGGCTGGCTCAGGTTATCTCTCTGTGGCAGGCTATTACATATGCCTGCAATCAGCTGGGAAAGATTGAGGACAGGAGGAGAAGGGAGTGACAGAGGATGAGGTGGTTGGATGGCATCATCGACTCAGTGGATGAGTTTGAGCAAGCTCCAGGAGATAGTGAAGGACAGGGAAGCCTGGTGTGCTGCGGTCCACGGGGTTGCAAAGACCCCAGTCGTGTCCAGCTGAGAAACTGAACAACAGCAACTCTCACATTGCTCAGAGGTCAGGTGGTAGGTCAGGGCTCTCTGGAGACGGGTGGTCTGAATCCCTACAGCGCCACCCTGAAATCCATGTGCCGTCTGAGAAGTCACTTAAGCTCCCCAAGCCTCTGCTTCTTCCCATGTCAAATGGGGCTAACCGTAATTGCCCATGCAATTTTTGGTGAGAAAGTGAGGAAAGTCACCTGGATAGAGTAGGTTTAAGGCGTTTACTCCAAGATTCCTGGGCATGAACCCCAGGTCTGTCACTGTGTGACCTTGGGAAGGTTTTCTAGCCTCTTGTGCCTCAGTTTTCTCATCCATAAAATGGGTGCAGTTGTGGCACTTATTCTGTTATGTAACCACAGGGAACTGAGTTTGTCTTTGCAAGGTGCTTCCCCTGGCCTGGCACGTAGTGAACACTAGCACAAACACCTTTATAATATACAAGTTGTCATCGTGGTCATTTCAGGAAGGGTCTGGCAAGCTTCATTCTCACCCCACACCACGACCACGCCTCTCACACATGCTCAATGGCCACTCAAACCAAATGGAACAGTGAGGAAGCTTTGTCTCCCAGCCGGGGCAGGGGCAGGAGAGATCACAAAACCTGATTTTGTGCCAAGGGATCTGGCTCCCTTCTCTGGGGTTCCCTCCACCCCTTCCCCTCTTTCATGGGCTGTCTTCACATGCGGGCTGGGCCAGACTCGCCTCTCATTCCCCAGACACCACACCAGGCACGTCCACATTCCCTACTTCCCAGAATCATCTTGGCAGTCTCTGAGACGGGTCCCTTTGAAACCCGTTTTACAGCTAAAGGAATGGTGGTTTAGAGCGGTCAAGCAGCCTGTCTGTCCAGAATGGCATAGCCAGTTGGAGACAGAGATGGGGGTGCTCAATCCCAAGACCCTCCGATTAAAACTCAGTCCAGGCCTTCCCACCGCTCCTCCCTGTGCTGACCTTGAGAAAGCAGGCCCCGGGAAGGCCACCATCTGCCTCTTCCCCCAGGGGGGACAGACCAGTGGCCGCTGATGCAGACCGCTTTTCTGTGACCACAAAGCTGGCCCTGCCTGTGGCCATGACAGCCCTGGGGGTGGGGGACCAAAAGGAGGCCCAGCCCTGCACCCTGTCACTCAGCCAAGTCCTCGGGCGAGAGGAGGGCTGCTGGGGCACCTGGAGAAGGAAGACAAGTCGGCGCTCACAGTGGACCCCCTCTGCCCCAAAGCTGTCTGAAAAAAAGATGTCAAGACCCAGAGAGGGCAAGCTACAGGGAGAAAAATGACACTCCTCCGCAGGCTTGAGGGCAAGATGTTTAGCGCTAATGGCTCTTTTTGTTTGTCCCAAATCATTAGAGAAAAGTCTACCATAAACGGCTACCTTTGGGGTGTGTTTCATCCACTGTTCACGCATTGAGTCTCAGATAGAGCCCAAGGGCCCAGAGGACGTGTCTATGATGTTCCCCCAACCTGAGGCCTGGTTCCCCAAGGCTGGCGAGAGGAAGACAGAAGGAAAATCTCTTCTCAAATCACCTCCTTGCCTAAAGTCCTGGTCAGAACAGAGGGCTAACCATGAGTAGCTCAATGGCTTTCACTCACTTTAGTAAACAAGAACAACTTTGAGCCAGGTTTTACCGACCAGAATAGGGCATCTTTTCCTGGCATGGTCTGAACCCCCCAAAGTCAGTGTGATTATGGCTTCTCCTTTACAAGAGAAAGTTGGCAATAGTCTCTCTGGAGGGCACCTCACAAATGGCCTGGTCCCCACTTTCCCCTTTTCAACTCAAGCCTTAAATGCCATGTTTAAAAGCAGAGCTTTGGAAATTTCCTGATGGTCCAGTGGTTAAGACTCCATGTTCCCAATCCAAGGGGCCTGGGTTTGATCCCTGGTTTGGGAACTAGGTCCCACATGTTGCAACTAAGGCCCAGAAAAGTCAAATAAATGAGTATTTTAAAACTTTTCTTCTTCTTTTTTTTTTTAAAGGCAGAGTTTTAACGAACCCTGCAGTCAGTCAGCGTTTCTCTATGTGATGCAGTTGAATCCTGGGAGGTGGTTTAAGGAAGTAAAAGTTACCTCTTTCCCCAGCCTTAAATAGATTTATCTCACTCAGGCTGTTAGACATGACAAAAGCCAGTGAGATGGAGACAGATTCGGTCAGAGGACACAGCTGGCGCTCTGGCTGCTCTTTCCGAGAAGCCAAATCCCCTGGGAGGATCGATCAGATGCAATTTTTAACTAATTGATGAATTGCTGTCGAAAGCCCATTCATTAAAACACACTTTCACCGCTGATGGAGTCATAAAATCGCAGAAGCCCCAGCAGCAGCGGGGGGAGACGCTGTCCCTGGAGGCCCGGGATGGCTCTCAGTGCTGGTGGGTCTGGGCTGAAGACTTCATGCAGGGGAGAGAGCCAGGCTTCAGGGCAGACAGACCCTTGCTGTGACTCCCAGGTGCTCTGAGAGGAATGTGTCCATCTCTGAGGCTCCTCTTCTAAAAGTGGACACAGGAATCCAGCGGAGTCAGCTGGAACTCAGGGGCTAGTGAAGAGCTAGGAGAGTCTCCCAGATGCCTGACTCAATAAAGTGGTCCCTGGGCACACAGGTACCTATCAGGATGTTAACCAAGTTCTGGGCGTTGAGTCCTTTCTTCCTTCTGGGCTACTGTTGACCATTCTCTCCTGTGCTAGTATCTCTTCTGGGCTTGAGAAAGGAGAACCCAAGAATCATTCTTCCTTTCTTCCTTATTAACTAAAGTGAAAGTGTGAATCCTCAGGTGTGTCCAACTCTTTGCAACCCACGGACTGTAACCAGCCAGTCCATGGAATTCTCCAAGCAAGAATACCGAAGTGGGTTGCCATTTCGTTCTCCAGGGGATCTTCCTGATGCAAAAATAAAACCCAGGTCTCTCACATTGTGGGCAGATTCTTTACCATCTGAGCCACTTGAGAAGCCCTTATTAATTAAACCCACGTTCAATTCAAAGAAGCAAAGTGTGGGTCTAAATTTCCCAATCACTCTGTAATGATGTGAGGTTCTGTGACACAGTTCTGTCAAAGGAAAGTCAGTGGAAGATGTTGGACCAGGTTTCTAGGCCCTTCCTGCCTTA
Organism: Antilocapra americana; assembly: GCA_007570785.1. Classification (NCBI taxonomy): domain Eukaryota; kingdom Metazoa; phylum Chordata; class Mammalia; order Artiodactyla; family Antilocapridae; genus Antilocapra; species Antilocapra americana. The sequence goes on along the minus strand of ML660778.1, from coordinate 9,329,943 downwards.
TAATCTCCATCTCTCTCTTCCTGGGACAGAGACATGATGACTGGAGCTCCAGCAGCCAGCCTGGGACCACAGGGCAACTGTTGTAAGGAGGGGTAGAGGGAGCCTGGGTCTCTGAGGAGCTGCTGTATCAGTTTTGGACTGCCCTCCCCTGGACTTCTTTTGCATGAGAGAAACATACATCCCTATCTTGGGTTCAGTTGCTCAGTCGTGTGCAACTCTTTGTGACCACGTGGACTGTAGCACGCCAGGCTTCCCTGTCTGTCACCAACTCCTGGAGCTTACTAAGACTCATGTCCATTGAATCGGTGATGCCATCCAACCATCTCATCCTCTGTCATCCCCTTCTCCTCCCACCTTCAATCTTTCCCAGCATCAGGGTCTTTTCCAATGAGTCAGTTCTTCTCATCAAGTGGCTAAAGTATTGGAGTTCCAGCTTCAGCATCAGTCCTTCCAATGAATATTCAGGACTGATTTCCTTTAGGATGGACTGGTTGGCTCTCCTTGCAGTCCAAGGGACTCTCAAGAGTCTTCTCCAACACCATAGTTCAAAAGCATCAGTTCTTCAGTGCTCAACTTTCTTTATAGTCCAACTCACACATCCATACGTGACTACTGGAAAAACCATAGCCTTGACTAGACGGACCTTTGTTGGCAAAGTAATGTCTCTGCTTTTTAATATGCTCTCTAGATTGGTCATAGCTTTTTACTGTTATCCATATTATTTGTTAATCACAGCCAAATTCAGTCTCGGAAAGTGAGAAGGGAGGAGCCGTAGTACATTAAGAAGGTATCGGGCGGGTCCCTGCAGCTCGGGCGGCGCGGCAGCGGTCAGGCTGCTCAGCTTCTCGAAGGCTCCCGGCGCGCCGCGGCCCTCGGGCACTCGGCTCTCACCCGCCCCGCCGCCTCGATGCCCAAGAGGAAGGTCAGCTCAGAGGGGGCGGCGAAGGAGGGGCCCAAGAGAAGATTGGCGAGGTCGTCAGCTAAACCTGCTCCTGCAAAAGTGGAAACGAAGCCAAAAAAGGCGGCGGGAAAGGATAAATCTTCAGACAAAAAAGTGCAAACAAAAGGGAAAAGAGGAGCAAAGGGAAAACAGGCGGAAGTGGCCAACCAAGAGACTAAAGAAGACTTACCTGCAGAAAATGGAGAGACTAAAAAACGAGGAGAGCCCAGCCTCTGATGAAGCAGAAGAGAAAGAAGCCAAGTCTGATTAATAACCACACACCCAGTCCTGTCAGTGGTCCCTGTTTCCCTTCTTGTACAATCCAGAGGAATATTTTTATCAACTATTTTGTAAATGCAAGTTTTTTAGTAGCTCTAGAAACATTTTTAAAAAGGAGGGAATCCCACCTCATCCCATTTTTTAAGTGTAAATGCTTTTTTTTAAGAGGTGAAATCATTTGCTCGTTGTTTATTTTTTGGTACAACCAGAAAATAGTGGGATATTGGATACGGGAAGCTTTGATTGTCTTGGGTGTCAGCTTAACATTCCATAGCTGGGGGATAGCTTTTATATTCTATAATACAAAAGCATACTAAATGGCAGTTTGGAGTCAGTTGTGCATTTAATGTCTTGAACACTTTAAATTACTTCTCTTCCCATATTGTTTTGGTAGAATTATTTCCTATAGCAAACTACTTTTTGATCACAAAAAGTGCACTTTTTGTGCGTTCTATAACATCTTAGATTGTGGTAGTCCAGTTTTCCTAGTAACTTGGTTAATGTGCTGTGAACGATTGACAGTTTGGGTATGTAGTGTATATGATATTAAACTGTGAATCAGTGGGACTTATGATGTAACAGCATATCAATATTTGAAGATATCGGTACTTGATATCCTGTTAAGGAAAGTTTGCTCCCAATTTTAAGCTGGAAAGGCACTGGAATAACTGTTAAGAATTACAACTACATGATATTTTAGATTTCTGGTACGTATGTGAAGAATTGTGTACCCATTGAAATGTCTGTGTAGTGAGCCTCAAAACAATCAATAAAATCTCAGTTATAAAAGAAAAAAAAAAGGTATCAAAATAACCGTAGCATGTTAAATGGTTGTCAAGAAATAACCCATACAGTACCCAGTATGGAATAAAATCTACAGAACTATTAGTTCCTAAGGCTGGGCTTCTCTTCTACCCTCATGGCTATGAAGACAGAATATTGAGGGAGTGACAGATTCTCCTTCTTGGGGAGGAGTCCCCATAGCAGGAACAAAGCCTGTCTTGGATTTTGCAGAACCATCACAAAGGGAATCACCCCAAACCCCTAAGCTGCTCCTGCCTCCTGGACCATCGTCTGTGATGAGTTGCAGTTCCTTTGACAGGGGAGCAGGGGCTCAGAAGGTTACCAAGATTTTAAATTCTTGGAAATTGTAAGTATTGCTCAAAAATAACCACAAAGTCAGCATGTAAGTAAGGTACACCAGTTAATAGCATTCTTAGGACACTGTTACTGAACCAATTTTAATCAGGAAGTGAATATAGTCTTATAATAAATATGATTTATTCAGGGCCAGATTATAGAGATTATCTTTAAAATCTGGTATGTCAAGAATTGTTTTTTATGTGCTTAAGTAATCCCACATAATATTATGTTGCTACAGCCCATTCAACCAGGGAACAATCAGCCAGCAATATGCAAGTGAGTGATTGAAGGTTGAATGAATGACATTGCTCCCAAAAGAATACAGGCTGGACAGGGACAGAAAACAGTGCATATCAGAGACCCCAGTTGAGCAGTTGCTATCTGCCAAGCACTGCTAAGGAACTGTCCCACATGACCTTGTTAATGCTCAAACACTCCACAAGAGAGGCATTGTGACTGTGCTCATTTCATAGTGGAGGAAATTGAGGCTGGAGAAGATTAAGGTGCCCATGGTGACTTGCAAATAAAACAATGTCTTTTATCTACACCCATGTAGTTTTATTTACTGGTATTCGTTCTTTCTTCATGTGGAATTGAGTTCCTATCTTGGGTCCTTTCATTTAGGACCCTCTTGCATTTTTTTGTAGAGGTTTGCTGGGACAAATGCACTCAGTAAGTAATATACTTGGCATGAATCCTGGTTGAACAGAAAGCTCCTCTCTGCTTTTGGCTTGGGTTCGAGCAGCTGTTTCTCCAGTGGCCCCTGGGGGTCAGCTGCAGCTGTGGTGCTTTCAGATTGAGAATGGGGAGCTGGGAATGAGGAACAAGCCCCATAGACTGGGAGTCCTCAACACTGTCTCATGTGGACTCTTTTTGGCCCCATGGACTGCAGCCTGCCAGGCTCCTGGGACTTCCCAGGCAAGAATACTGGAGTGGGTTGCCATTTCCTTCTCCAAGGGATCTTTGCAACCAACAGATGGAACCTGAGTATCCCGTATTGGCAGGTAGGTTCTTTACCACCAGGGAAGTCCTCAAGGGTGTAGAAAAATGATAGGGACTTAAATACCTTTTGCTCTGAGAATTCCACATCCAACTTGAGATACTAGGTGAAGCCCAAGGCTTCATAAAACTGGGACTGAGACTTAAAGTGTCGCCATGGACTCTTGCTTGATTTGCTAATGGACGAAGGCCTGTCTGACTGATATCAGGAAAGCGGAATTCTAGAAAGCTAGAGCTGGCAGGCTGGAGCAAGGTCTTGAAGCCAGTGTCATCACTTACAGATAAAGGGTCCAAGAAAAGAGGGGTGATGTGACTTGCCCAAAGCCGCGGGATGAGTTAGCATTCATTCCAGGCGTCCTACCATCCACAGAAGCACCAGTCTCTCTGGATGACTCACTTCTCAGGGGCTGTGAATCAAAGTGGGAGAACTAGCCAGAAAGATGTTGAGTGCTTTCTCAATGGTCTGTGTGACAGAGGTGTGAACTTTCCTGGCCCTACTGGCCCCAGCTGGCACCCAGGTGATAATAAATGGTCAGAGCTGAGTCCTGGACCCTGAAGGCAGGTTCTCACCAAGACTCTTGCTCCCTGGACTCCAGAGTCAGTGACCTTTAACGTCCCTTCCAGCTTGAGGATTAATGAAAGCTGTCAGCCACTCACTGTTCCGCCTCTGTTGTTTGATCAACAATGTCTGTTTGCATAACAGGACCCTTTCATCTCAGGATTGTGCATTTAGTTATGTTCACTTGACCCTTCTGTCAATATTCAGCAGGGTGATAAGACAGAGCCTTCCAGTCTGGGTCCCCAAACACATCATTAGCTGGGAAGACAATGGAAGCACTGCGTTCTCCAGGCTGTGCTGTCAACTTTGACTTCAAATATAATAGGACGGGTGACACTTAAGTTCCCTGAAAGTTGACCAACATTTGAAAAATCTGGAGAGATTGCACTGATGAATGCTATGACCGTGGGTGAAGTGTCCTTTTCATATTTATTAATAGTCTAAGGCTATTTGCTTTCCCATGAGATAGGCAGTTAAATAGAAATCTGATCATTCTCCTTAAAATACGGGAATTTTCCTGAGCTGATTCTTGTCCAGGAATATCAAGATACTTTATGCTCTAAGATCAAGACCTAAACATCTAGCTAGAAATCATGGGTTTGGTCTTCATTTTACCCCAAAGCTTGCTCTTTACCTTAATATCCCCATTATAAAGCCAAGAGTCAACACACAGATCATGAAAAATAAGTGGTCGGTACACATAAAGTGTTCTGAAAATAGAATAACTCCATATGTGCTTTTATTAGCATCTTGGACAATAGTAGCAAAATGTTAGTCATTCAAACAGACAAGTTCAACTGCATTATGAAGCTTCTAACCAGTCTAAGGCAGAAATCTCCACTAAGCAAACAAGTTGTTAATATTTGCATCGAGGCCCGAAGGTAGTTGTTGAATTTTTTTTTAATCTCCTCCTTACCGAGGATGTAACCCACAGGGGTTGAGCATCAGATGATTAAAAGCAAAAGTGTGAAGCAGGCATTTTCCTGCTCTCTGATAGTACTTGGCCCTGTCTCTTTAGAACAGAAGGAACAGAAAAGAAGAAGTAAAACTCTCTCTGTTTGCTGATGACATGATCCTCTATATTGAAAACCCTAAAGACTCTACGAGAAAATTACTAGAGCTAATCAGTGAATATAGCAAAGTTTCAGGATACAAAATCAACACACAGAAATCCCTGGCATTCCTATACACTAACAGTGAGAAATCAGAAAGAGAAATTAAGGAAACAATCCCATTCACCATCGAAACAAAAAGAATAAAATAC